>CAIGRR010499258.1:0-19011 GCA_903798365.1 Fraxinus sp. 1973-6204 | reverse complement strand
CAATAGATGGCAGAAATGCTGCCCGCGTGAGAGGAGCAGCAAGTATAAGAAAACATATGGGCAATGCTTGGATTTGTTTACTTCCCTTAGAGCAAGCGGAGTTTTGGTGCATCAGTGGTGGTGACCACCTCTCTTCCTTTGCTCCGGCCGGTTGTAGCATCTGTTGTGACTTTGTGTATGTTTCAATTTCAAAAATATTCGTGGAGTCGTTTTTAGAATAGAGAGTTTAATTTTACTAGATCTTCAACAATTTGTTTCACATTTGAAATGAAAGTATCATTGTTACATGAACATACACTTGCTCATTTACTGCCAACTCTCCCATGTCTTGTGTTTGAGTTTCAATTTTTTTTTTTTTTTTTTCAAAAATGCATTTTGGAATAGTGATATATGGTTAAAAAATAAGGAAATTTTTTGAGTTTGTGTGTCTTTATTTTATTGAAAAATGTGTTACTGAAAATAAGAGAGATGAATTTTGAAAATAATGCGAACCAAACAAGTCTTCGTGATCCCAAATATCGGCAATGCTCTTGTAAGGTCCATCTGTCTTGTTCACGAACAAAATTTCACCGTTCAATACACGTTTTTGCAGTAAGAAAAACCATATATCATATTTTCTTGAGAATCTTGAAATATTCGTTCGTTCTACACGGGTTTCCATGGAGCCCTGTTATCCAAGCTGGGTTTAAGAAGTTTTCTAGTAAGCAACCGTATAAACTTACGAAATAAATTAGTGTACTTTTCCATTTCCTTTCAAACTCCTTCCATGTAGAAATCCAAAACGTCCCCTGCTTTTGGAGGTCTATTAGCTCCATATTTCAGGCGGAATGGCCAAGGGATCTTACATATAAATAGAGAAAGAAACTTTAACATGTAAATTTACCACATATTGCATAGAAAAAGAAAATGTACACGAAAAATACCAGATAGAGATTAACGTGGTCAAGTTCTAGAAGTGTATTCTGGGATGCAGGACGAAGCCTTTGGGGAGTCAGTCCAGTGCACCTAAATTCACCATCAAACCACTCCCAGTTAGTTACATCTACAATATATCTATCTTCTAAACAGCAGAGTAAAAGAACCACATGGATATGTTATGTACCATAACTTGGATGTGACAAAATGAGTCTTCCTCTCCACTCCAGCGTGTACAGCTGCCTTGATTGCTTTTCCTACCTGGTAGATACTAAGAGAGGATCAGCTGAGAACCTTTCTTGTCCCAGTTACTGTCATAAACCATGTAATTTCATTATCTTTTCTATATTCTGATAGCAATTTGAAGCCAATGCCACCTATTTTCTTCTAGTTTATTTACCAAAGCTTAAATTTTCCTTCGTAAGTTCAAAGTGTGTGTTCGAGGCTCCTCATTATCCAAACAATTCCATAAATTAAGCCATGGATCAGATTCTATCATTCTTCGTTTTTACTTTGAGGCTGTCCATCAAAACTCTAAATTTAAATATAAACAAGCTAATGCTTTTCATCCCAGAAAAAATTATAAAGGCAGTAACGAACCTCGTCTTAAACTTCATACTCCCATGCGGTATCTACATGCCTGTAACCAACACTGGCAGTACTGGAAACAGTCTCCAGGCGATTCAGATTCAGATTCCCATGCGCCTAATCTAACAGCAGGTATTGTATGGCCACTCAGTAGCCTAAATTTATCCCAATCATGTTTGGTGTAGGATCGTGGATGATAATTTTGTCGACAACATGTCACGTGGTAAAGACAGTTTGAAAAATAACTCGTCTTTGCATCAATCAATTTTTTGACTGCTCATACATTGTCAACCACATTGTCATCCATGGTGTACAAATAGGTTCATCCTTTTTCACCTTTTCATTGTCTGGTGTAAATGTTGCCTCAGCCATTTGTTTCGATTAGTCACGGCCTACGCTTCAAGGTTTTTGTTGTCCTTTTCAAGGTATATACACACATATATAGAAGCCAATTTCTCCCAGACTGTTGGAATCTACAATCTTACCTTGAAGCTTTAGAATTGAAGTCAAGGGAAGCCGAGTGCAAGTCTATTCAACACAAGAAGCAAGCTGATGTATCTTAAATTAGTTTTTAACAGCGGTAACTATTTGATTGGTTTAGTTAGTTAGATGACAGCTGTAATCTTTCTTCTTTGTTTTGCTTTGCACGTGTGTGTGTGTGTGTGTGTGTGTGTGTGTGTGTATATATATACACACTCCCTCTGTACAAATTAAAAGAAAAGAAGATTGATTTTTTTCTTCTCAGAATTATGTTTTTCTTTTTCTCCTCTCTTCAATTGAGATTTTTTACATGGTATCATCGTGAGTTTTCGCTTCTGCTGCTGAATCACATCCTTTTCCATGGGAGATTTGGGAGAAACTATCGATTACTCGAGTTCTAATCCTTCAGATGATTCTTTAAGTCCTTATTATTTGCACCATAGAAACAAACCTAGTGCGCTCCTCGTTTCTGAAGTGTTCTGCGGCGACAACTATGTAGCTTGGAGCCGATCTATTTCAATTGCCCTCATTGTCAAGAACAAGGTTGCATTTATTGATGGATCTCTGCCTCAACCAAATTCTGATGCTAGGCTTAAGACTGCATGGCTACGAGCTAACAATCTCGTTCTCTCCTGGCTTATGAACTCCATCTCCAAGGAAATTCGAGGTAGTCTTCTATATTTCAACACTGCTGTTGATATCTAGACTGAATTGAGGACTCACTATTTACGAAATGACGATCCTCGCGTTTTTGCTTTGGAGCATTCACTGAGTTCGATCTCTCAGGGATCGAGTACGATTACTGACTATTTTAGTAATTTCAAAGCCTTATGGGATGATTATGTCAGCTATTGTCCCCTTCCTACTTGCAGTTGTGGCTTTCTAGATTGATGCTCATGTGATATTTTGACAAATCTCATCAACCGCCAACAAGCAGATTTTGTTATGAAGTTCTAAATTGGTCTATATGAGTCCTTTTCACAAATTCGGATTCAGCTATTGCTCATTTCCCCCTTACCTTCCATGAGTAAAGTATTTTCTTTGCTCCTTCAAGAAGAGAGTCAGAGATCTCTCACGAATGTAGTGGACATTCCAATTAACTCTCATGCTATGGCTGCTACTCAGTCTTCTTCACATGTTTCTAAGTTTGGTAAAGGAAAGGCGAAATCAGATGTCATCTGTTCTCATTGTGGGTTTTCTGGACATCTAGTGGATAAATGTTTCCAGCTTATAGGATATCCTCCTGGTTGGAAAGGACCTCGAGGAAAACGACTTAATCATGCTCGTCTGCCAGTTGCAAACATTGCATCTTCTTTGTAGCAAAATACAAATACTTCATCCATGCCATTTTCTCAAGAGCAACTTCAGAAATAGATCACTCTTACTAATAGCCTCTCCACACAACCTGTCAATTCCACTTCTGCAGTTCACACTGTTTCCACAGCAGATAATCCCTCCAATTTTTGTTTGGCTACTGCATCTCTAGATAATACTTTTCCTTGGATATTAGACACTAGAGCAACAGATCACATGATATGTTCTTTTCACTTGTTTACTTCCATCTGGTACTGTTAGAGTCTCTCCTCATCTCATTCTCCATAATGCACTTTCATTCCTTCTTTTCATATCAATCTTATATCTGCTTCTAGATTGACTAAGGATAACTTTGCCCTATTTTTCTTTCATTCAAAGTGTGTCATGCTGGATCTCAACACATGGAAGATGATTGGGCTTGCTGGAGTCAGAAATGGTAGGTACCACATTTCACACTCTTTTGCTGTTTTGCAAAAGGACTTCTTTACTGCTGTTGCCCCTTTTTTAGCTACTTCTTCTGTCACTCCAAAATTATGGCATTTTCGTTTGAGTCATTTATCTCATGCCAAACTCAAACGCATTAGTTCTGTTAATTCTGATGTAAGGTCATCAAATGATCATGTTTGTGAAATCTGTCCCTTAGCTTAACAGAAGAAATTTTCTTTTCCTGTATCTCACAATAAATCAAATGTAGCTTTTCAATTACTTCATTATGATATTTGGGGCCCTTTCTATGTTATTTCCCATTCTGGCTTTAAGTTCTTTCTTACTACTGTGGATGATCATACAAGATTTACTTGGCCTTTTCTTTTAAAAGCAAAATCAAGAAATTCATCACATATGTCAAAACATAATTTAATGTTCCAGTTCAAACCCTTCGAACAGACAATGGCCAGGAGTTTACTATGCCTCTTTTTTACCATGAAACTGGCATAGTTCATCAACTATCTTGCGTCGAAACTCCTAAGCAAAATGGTTGTGTTGAAAGGAAACATTAGCACTTGTTAAACGTTTCTAAAGCTCTTTTATTCCAGTCAAAATTACCTCTCACTTACTGGACTAAATCGGTTTTACCAGCCATGCATCTCATTAACCGAACTTCTTCTTCTGTCTTAGGTAAAACCACTCCTTTTGACCTCTTGTTTCACAGGCTACCTATATATAATTACTTGAGAGCCTTCGGTTGTCTGTGTTTTGCTAACACATTAAAGGCTGGCAGAGGCAAATTCCATCCTAGAGCCACCAAATGCATGTTTGATGGTTATCCACCAAATATAAAAGGCTACAAAGTGCTTGATCTTACCACCTAAAGAATTTTTGTTTCTCAAAATGTTTCATTTCATGAAACAATTTTTCCTTCTATCCTAAACACATTCCATATTCCCTTTGTCTTTCCTGATTTTCCCCAAATTTTTTTTTATCATATCTCTCCTCCTCCATCACAAATTTCTCTTCTTGTAATTCCAAAAATTTTCCCTTCACATCTTGCACCTATATTTGAAGATTCCTCTCTTAGAAGATCTTCAAGAACAAGGAATCCTCCTTCATATCTAAACCAATTCTATTGTGGTACTATGACCAGATCTGATTCACCAGCTCTTGACTCTCCCAGCTGATGTGTTCCTTCATCTGGTAAGCCTTATACTATTCATAACTTTTTGTCTTTCAAGCATCTATCTTCCAACTTTGCTACCTATACCTCTATTTTGTCCTCTACTTTTGAACCAAAGACTTTCAATCAAGCTAAATCTTACCCTCATTGGCAAAAAGTCATGTCTGAAGAAATCAAAGCTCTTAAATTAAATAATACATGAGATCTTACATTTTTACCTCCAAACAAGACTGCAATTGGTTGTAAATAGGTATATCGAGTCAAGTTTAAGGCTGATGGCACTATTGATAGATACAAGGCTAGGTTAGTAGCAAAAGGCTACACCCAGCAAGAAGCCTAGATTATTTTGGCACTTTTTCTCCCGTGGCTAAAATGACGATTGTTAGAACTTTGTTAGCTATTCCAGCCACTAAACATTGGCATTTATATCAGCTCGATGTAAATAATGCCTTTCTTCATGGAGAGTTAAATGATGAGGTTTACATGCAATTACCACCGGGATAATGCCCATCCATTGACATGAGAGTTTGTAAACTCAAGAAGAGTCTCTATTGCCTAAAGCAAGCCTCGAGACAATGGTTTTCAAAGTTGTCTACTTCCTTACTTCAGTTTGGTTTTGTCCAAGGCAAGTCTGATTCTTTTCTCTTCATCAAACATAACTCAAGAACTTTCATAGCACTTTTGATTTATGTGGATGGTGTTATTCTTACTTCCAACAGCATGGGTGAAATAGCTTATATTAAGCAATTTTTACATGATTCTTTCACTATTAAGGATTTGGGAGAGTTGAAATATATTTTAGGCATTGAAGTGGCTCGATAAGAAAAAGGCATCACTTTATGCCAACGAAAATATGCTCTAGATAGCCTGGAGGACAGTGGTTTTTCAGGTTGTAAACCTGTAGCATTTCCAATGGAATCGACGCTAAAACTCCGTGCTGATGATGGTTCTTTCCCTTTGCCAAATCCTGCTCGTTTTGGAAGACTCATAGGCAGGCTCTTGTACCTTACTATAACACTGCTTAATTTGTCCTACTCAGTCCAGGCCCTTAGTTAGTTTATGGCTAATCCCAGCATTACTCATTTAAATGCTGCTGAAAGGGTTCTCAGGTATATTAAAGATTTGCACCTTAAGGCATATTCTGATAGTGATTGGGGTGGATGCATAGATACAAGGAGAAGTGTTTTGGGCTTCACGATTTTTCTTGGTGACTCATTGATATCCTGGAAATCTAAGAAATAACTCACTGTTAGTCGATCATCAGCTGAATCTGAAAACCAGGCCCTAGCCTCCACTACTTGTGAGTTGCAGTGGCTAGTTTACTTGCTGGATGACTTGCATATTCCACATTCCAAACCTGATTTGCTGTATACAGATAGCAAGCCAGCCTAAGATATTGCATCTAACCCGGTTCAACATGAAAGGACAAAGCATATCCAACTTGATTGTCACTTGGTCAGAGAAAAGCTGCAAGAAAGGTTGGTCAAAATTATCCACATTCCTTCTAAGCATCAGGTAGCCGACATCCTTACCAAACCCATTGGTTCACTTCATTTTCATCATTTGATACGCAAGATGAGAATGATAAATATTCATTCTTTTCTTAAGGGGGGTGGAAGGGGTGTTTGAACCTACAATCTTACCTTGAAGCTTTAGAATTGAAGTCAAGGGAAGCCAAGTGCAAGTCTGTTCAACACAAGAAACAAGCTGATGTATTTTATATTAGTTTTTAATAGCTGTAACTATTTGATTGGTTTAGTTAGTTAGATGACAGCTGTGATCTTTCTTCTTTGTTTTACTTTGCACGTGTATATATATACTCCCTATGTACAAATTAAAAGAACAGAAAAATAATATTTCCCAGATTGATTTTTTCTTCTCTCAGAATTCTGTTCTTCTTTTTCTCCTCTCTTCAATTGAGATATTTTACACAAACTGCCACGTTGACCTGTACATAGTAATACCTTCTTCCATTTTCCATCATTTCACTTCTAACTATTCATAATTTGAAAAATGATTGGGACCTCGTACCTTCTTCCATTTTCTCTGGATTATGTTACATACACCGATGATTATGGGCGAGTTAGATACAAGAGTTGTCACCAGAGCTGAGTATAACGTGATAACAATTCCCTGAAAGGATTTCAATAACTGCAACTCACTATTTAATTGGATAGACAAACTCATGTCAGTTAAATAATAGCATGAAGTACTGAATTTTGTACTCCGAGAGACATGCACTATTTAATTGGGATCCGACATAAACATCAGATTTTTTCTCGGGTTCCTCCTTGGTATTTGATCTGTAGATTCCAATAATTTCCCAAATTCTGCCAGCCGCGACCTGTTTTGAATCTTTCGTACATAAATAAATAAACAGATGAGGAATAGCCAAAATCCCATACCTCTATCCCATATCGCCAACCCTCCAATCCCTCCCCGATGCCTACCATGAAAATTTAGCAGCTCCAATTCTCTTCATAACTGACTTGTTAAAAAGTAGACAGAAATCATTCACCAAGACCAAAAAAAAAATACAAAGAAAAGACAAGATTGCATATTTCTCTCACAAGTAGATTTCATTGCAGATGGGAACAAGTACCATTATAAAATTGAGAAACAAGTCCTATCCTACACACACGTTCAAGATTGACCATTGGTAGTTGCTCATTTACTATTAACACTCGACATCTTATTCTTGTTAAAAGCAAAACTATAAAGCTATGCACTCACACAATTCTGGAATAACATCCTCATTTTTATTGAACACAGACTGGTGGCTTATATAGCCTTACAAGATAAGGAATTCAAAGGAACAATGCGGCCCACGTCTTCTGACTAAAGACGTGGTATTAGTTACTGAAAGAGTCAAGACCTATCTATTGGTTCCTAACTAATAGGAACTTATTAACAGAGGTTTGACAAAGCCAAACCTTAACATAAACAAGTAAATCCCAACAATTCCTCCCCTAAACTGAAGCAGTATGCATTCAGTTTAAGTTTGGAACCTTACATACCCCAACCTTCTCACGCAGCTTTAAGAACACTTCAAGTTTCAGTGGCTTTGTCATGATATTAGCCACTTGATCATCGGTGCCACAATGAACCAACCTCACCACTTCCTCCTTAGCGAGATTCCTCAAGAAATGAAACCTCACATCTATATGTTTGCTCCTACCATGCATAACCGGATTCTTGGAAAGCTTAATCGTTGAACTGTTGTCACACATAATAGTAGTACACTTACCCTGTGAGTACCCAATGTTTTCTAACACCCTCCTCATCCATATACATTGACAAGCACAGAAAGCTGCTGCCACAAATTCTGCTTCGGTGGTAGACAAAGTCACCACAAGTTGCTTCTTTGAGGCCCAGGAGACTACTCCGCCACTTAATAAAAACACACAACCAGACGTGCTCTTCCTATCATCAGTGTCTCCAGCATAGTCACTGTCAGTGTAGGCCAATAGTTCACCACTATCTCCTCTCTTATAAAACACACCCAACTCCACGGTTCCTTTTAAATAACGAAGAACTCTCTTTGCTGCTTGCATATGTAGGTCAGTAGGATTGGCCATATATCTACTCAAGAGACATACCACGTGCATTAAATCAGGTCTTGTTGCAATAATGTACATGAGACTTTCGATTAATTGCTTATAAATTGTAGCATCAATTCTAGCACCTTCTCCTTCCTTTGACAGTTTGAAACCGGGCACAATAGGATTCTTCACAGGATTGGCATTCTGTAATCCAAACTTCTCAAGTAATTCACTAGCATACTTCTTCTGACTTAAGTAGATACCCTCTGAATTTTGCAAGATTTCAACACCAAGGAAGTACTTCATCTTCCCTAAATCCGTCATATCAAACTCAACCTTCATAGAACTCTTAAAGCTTTCAAACATGCATGCATCATTCCCAGTAAAGATTAAGTCATCAACATACAAACTCACAATTAAAAACCTCTTACCTCCTTCCTCTGTTCGTACAAAGAGAGTATGCTCGTAATCACATCGTTCAAATCCCTCCTTGACAAAATAAGCTTCAATTCTGCTATACCAAGCATGTGGTGCTTGCTTCAACCCATATAACGCCTTCTTAAGTTTGTAGACCTTTTCTTCTTCACCCTTTCGAATTTAACCCAGTGGCTGCTCCACATACACATCTTCTTTCAACTCACCATGAAGAAATGCACTTTTGACGTCTAATTGATACACACTCTATCCCTTTTGTGCTGCTAGGGCTAGAATCATCGGAATTGTGTCCCACCTTGCTACTGGAGCAAAGACTTCGTTGTAATCAATCCCTTGTCGCTGAGCATAACCTTTAGCTACCAACCGGGCTTTGCACTTATCAACCTCACCCTTTTCATTCAATTTGGTCTTAAAGACCCACTTCACACCAATCTTCTTGGCACCTTTAGGCAAAGTAGTAAGCTGCCAGGTTTCATTCTTCTCAATTGCTTCGATTTCCAAGTCCATGGCCCTTTTCCATTTCACATCCCTCTTAGCTTCTTCAAAAGAGCCTGGATTTTCATGAGAAATAAACATTGCAAAATTATTCACATCTTCATCTTCTGACAGATATTCACCAGTTAAATAGTCCTGCAAGTAGAGAGGTGTTCTTCGAATCCTTGCTTCAGTTTGAACTGGTGCAACTTCATTGGATGAGTCAATCAATGTTGGAGTTGTTGCTTCCGCCTCTTGATCTGTAGTCATTGCTTCAGTACCTTCCACAACTTCTTCTTCACTCTTAGAGAAAACATCTTCACTTTCCATACTATCTTCCCAGACCAGAATATCACGATTCACTTCTTCAACTGTCCTCCCCCAATTCCAGCCTTTGTCCTCTTCGAAACTTACATCTCTGCTCACTATAATTCTTCTATTAAATGGATCAAACAACCGATAAGCTTTAGATTCATGACTTACTCCAAGTTAGATGCACTGAAGACTTTTGTCGTCCAACTTTGTTCTTCTCTGATCCGGCACATGTACATGAGCTAGGCACCCGAAAATCCTGAAGTAGTCCACTTTGGGTTTAACTCCACTCCACATCTCTTCTGGGGTCTTGTCTTTCAACACCGATGTCGAACTCCTGTTCAGAACATGCACTGTCCATCTTGCAGCTTCTGGCCAGAATGCTTTTGGTACTTGTTTGCCACAAAGCATACACCAAACCATATTCATGATAGTTCGATTTTTACGTTCAGCTACCCCATTCTGTTACGGGGTATAGGATGCTGTTAGCTGCCTGCTTATACCATTGACTCTACAAAATTCATTAAACTCATTGGAAGTGAATTCTCCTCCTCTATCAGTGCGTAAACAACATATAAGTGCACCTGACTCCTTCTCAACCAAGCTTTTAGTGTTCGAAAGTTGTGAGTGCTTCAGACTTTGCAACCAAAAAATATATCCACACCTTTCTACTAAAATCATCGATAAAGGTTATAATATACGTTTTGTTGCTGTTGGATTCAGGAGTGATAGGGCCGCAGATGTCGGTATGAACAAGCTGCAATTTCTGGGAAGCTCTCCATTGACTCTTCTTTGGAATAGCATCTCCGTATTGCTTGCCCACGAAGCATTCATTGCAAGCTATAGTTGACGCTCTGATAGGTGGAAGACCTTTCACCATCTCTTTGTATTGCAAAGTCCTCAACCCTTTGTAACTCAAATGCCCAAACCCACGGTGCCACAACTTTGAGCTATCTTCTGTAACCGTTTGCATACATGTCAAGGTCTCAAGCACCATATTAGCCAACAATACAAACATCCGATTTGTTGTCATCTTCGTCTGCATAATCAGTCCTCTTCTAAGGTGGTATAACTTGCATTCCCCATTTTGTATAATTATAGTTAAACCCCTTTCTTGAAGTTGGCCTATACTCAGCAAATTATTCTTCAAAGCAGGGACATAGTAAACATCAGTGACTACCTGAGTTATGCCATTAATCTCAAGTCGAATGTTGCCTTTGCCTATCACTTCCATTCTTGTATTATCGCCGAGCCTCACTGAGTGTCTGAAAGCCTCATTAAGGTTAGAGAACCACTGCTTGTTCCCGCACATGTGATTGCTACAACCCGAGTCGAGGAACCACACGGCTTCTTGGTTCGAGTTGTTAACTTCAACATAAGACATGAGAAGCATCTCTTCTTCTTCATTAATCTCACCATAGTTTGCACTCTTCTCCTAACTAGGGCATTCATATTGGAGGTGCCCTAGTTTGTGACATGTAAAACACTCCATTGTGGCCTTGTTTGCAATGTACCTTCCTCTGCCTCTCCCACGGCCTTGAACAAAACTTCTACCTCTACCTCTGCCTCTTCCTGCATACCTTTCTTCATACGAAACCTTCAAAGCTTGTTCATTCCTTGCATCTCCACTATGGCGATTCATTCTCTGTTCATGAACCAAAAGGCTGCTTTGAAGCTCATCAATGGTCATTGTGTCCACATCATTGGACTCTTCTATTGAACATACGACATAGTCAAACCTGGGAGTCATCGATCTCAAGATTTTCTCCACAATCACGTTCTGCCCCATTTTTTCTTCATGTGCTTTCATCTTGTTTGCAATAGTCAAAGCTCTGGCAAAGTACTCATCGACCTTCTCACCCTCTTTCATCTGTAGGATCTCAAACTCTTTTCTAAGGGCTTGTAGTTGAGCTCGTTTAACTCTGGTGGAGCCTTGATACTTCTGCCTCATTGAATCCCATATACTCTTTGTTGTATTCTTGTCAAGAATTGTCTCCATAATGGTCCTGTCAATCGATTGAAACAGGTAATTCTTGATCTTCATATCCTTTAGCCTCGCCTCTTCAATTTCCTTTCTTCGTGCTTGAGTAGGCGTTGATTCTTCTGCCAATGAAGGGATTCCATTCTCTACTATGCTCCAGTACTCCTTTGATCGGAGAAAATTCTCCATCAACATGGCCCAATGGTCATAATAACCATCAAACCTTGGAACCGTCGCCTGAGCAAAGTTCTCTGTCGCCATAAGTTCACCCACTCCACCTTTCTCTCTTCTCACACTCTGTAAGAAATCTGCAGTTTCTTACTTTTCCAGTTAGGTCCCTTAACGAAGCTCTGATACCAATTGTTAAAAGCAAAACTATAAAGCTATGCACTCACACAATTCTGGAATAACATCCTCAGTTTTATTGAACACAGACTGGTGGCTTATATAGCCTTACAAGATAAGGAATTCAAAAGAACAATGCAGCCCACGTCTTCTGACTAAAGACGTGGTATTAGTTACTGAAAGAGTCAAGACCTATCTATTGGTTCCTAACTAATAGGAACTTATTAACAGAGGTTTGACAAAGCCAAACTTTAACAGAAACAAGTAAATCCCAACAAATCCTTGTACCCTTTTTATCCGTTCATTGATTGGGAAAAAAAAATAGTATAAATATGGATAAGAAAACATAAAATCCCACCCGCAGAGGTTGTTGGAGAATCAAGAAGCGAAATAAAAACTGAACATTCACTGTCCCAGACCCAAGAAAGAAAATATTTCATATAAACAACGTCAAATTTATTAAGAACAACGTTTAGTTTATCATCATTGTTGCACAAATATGAATGCATACATTTGATAGGTGCCCAACAAAACAGAATTAATTTCCAAATCATTTGATCTTTGAACTAAACCCCTGTTTGACAGTTTTTTCTTGGAAAGAATGAGTTTTTGAATAATAATTTTTTAGAAAATGTGTAGTTAAAAAGTAGGAAATTTTTTTGGATTTACATTAAAAACATTTTATTATGAAAATGTATGGTTAAAAATAAGTA
Source organism: Fraxinus sp. 1973-6204 (assembly GCA_903798365.1). NCBI lineage: Eukaryota > Viridiplantae > Streptophyta > Magnoliopsida > Lamiales > Oleaceae > Fraxinus > Fraxinus sp. 1973-6204. The sequence goes on along the minus strand of CAIGRR010499258.1, from coordinate 6,300 downwards.
TGAGAAAAAAAAAATGAAATTTGAAAGAATGGTTCTCAAACAAGGGCCAACTTCATCATTGGGCAAGTTGTATAAAGTAGTCCACGAGAACAAAAGTAATGTCATAGTAAAAGGGTTTTCTAGCTGTAGAATATAAGATTATATTAAATACTAATGAAGCCTCCATTTACACGTCAAAATGGGATTGGGCATGGTCCGATTCGATTAGGTTCTGAAGAGAACCGAATCGAATCAAAATTTTCGAGTATTTAGTAAGTAGAATCGTTGAGTCCAAATTTTATTATGGAACCATTCGGATTCGGTTCTATTTGGTTCCCGAGTTCCTTATAATAATTAAATTAATTTTTATATTTACAATAACACTATATTAACTCGACTATGACGTGTTCAATCTTAACTTTTACAAAATAACGTCGTCCAATCTGGTAATATCTTTTGCATATTTATTTGTTGAATTCTTCATATATTTGATTGTTAAAATCACAAGAAGATAGCGAATTCACAATAATAAAACGACACTACGGTAAAATAAGAGATTTGAGTAAAATTTAAATCAATTTGATTAAGTTGAATTCGACTGAAAATTAAAAATAGTAAAATCATATTTTAAGTTTGAGTTTAATTAATTATTAGCAACTTTATTTAGAAAAAATAAAATAATTTAACTTATTTAAGATAAAAGAAATTTAAAAAAATTTGGGAAATTCGATTTTTCTTCGATTCTAGAATCGAGAACCGAACCAAACTCATCGATTCTCGATGTTCGGGTATTTACTTTAAGAACTGCTCGATTCAATTCGGTTCGGGTAGGATCGGGTTCGGTTCAATTCGATTCGAGAGTTTTGTCCAGCCTTGTGTCAAAATTCTCATATATTAGAACAGCTAAATTTGTACATAATACGAGTTTTATAGTTAATTATACAACATTATGAATAAACATACGAGGACCTCCTTCCCCTGCCTCCAAACTCGCTTTATGAAAATGTAACCAAGTACATAGTCGGATGAAACATACAAACCAGGCTAAAACTTTATCGTAAGCATGTATAGAAAGATATGCATATTTTCTACTGCTAGAGAAGCTTTAAATATGATTAATTTAAACATCTAAGTAGACATGTTGACCTCTTGACATCTTACCAAACCAGCAGCCCCTCCATAGCAGAGCCACCTCTCACTGCCTTTGTTCATATTCCATCTCACTTTATGCATGGCCACAATTTTTGGAGGGAAAACCTCGATCTCACGCCGCATCTGACCTTCGTCACTTCCTTCCCTCGGGAAATTTCCCACGTCGTCTCCAGATATTTGAGCTTGTTGATCGGCTTTCAACTTATTCTTATCGCTCTTTTTTGATTTTGGTGCTGGCTGACTCTTCTGTACAATGATGCATGTGTCGTTGGATTCAAGTTCAGTTCCCAGATCATTTCCATAGCATAGAGCTGCAATAGATAGAGCTGAACATGCTCAGAAAAGAGAATTCTAAGGTACTTTGCCCAACTGAATGATAAAAACAATGCACTACCAAATTTCCCATGACATGTCATATCTTCTATTAGCCATGTCATTATTTCTATTAAATCAGCGGAAGTAAGGCTCCATGACTAATTGGAAATGAAAGTTCGGCCTATAATTTGGGTAATGAACAGTGTTTCTAGCACCAGAACTGAATATTCACTGAAAACATCATAAATCACCTAGAGTTTTTTCATCTGAAGCTTGACATATGGCCGTTTGCTCCTTTGCTCCTTTCTCCTGATTTATTACAGCCAAGGACCCACTTTTAGGGACATCATCAGCTGACACACCGAGGGACTTCTTCATTGGGACTGGAGTGTTGGTCAATGGACTAACCACAGTAAGAATAGATTCCTCTTCCACCAATGATCCAGAGAGAAAATGAAGGGGCCGGTTCCGCAAAGGATCTTTCTCCACTGCTCTAGTCGTCAGCTGATTACAACAGAAGATAAAAGACGTAAAAGTTACAATCAGAAAAGTAGAAATGTTATGCAATAGCTGATGGTTTTCAAGGCTGATAAACTAACGGTACAGTTCACATCCAATATATGAAACGAGGCTGCCAGGAATGCCCAACTCCCAAACTATGGTTCACTTGTTTATATTTTTATAGATTTTAATGAAAAAAATTCAAGTTTGTTACCAACATCGAGGGGGTATGCCAGATGTATAATTTAGTGAAAATTAAATGGAAATGAGATTGAGGACATATAATAAGGTTATCAAGCATTTAGTAACCCTTTTCACCACCTTCAGATGTTTAAATGCTTAATTGAGAAAGGAGATGTAATATTTTCCTGTAGGTCAATGCTATTTTTGGAGAATAGATTTCATTGTCTTTGTAGCTTCTAAAATTTGACACAAAATTTGACTTGCTAACATGATTGTGCAGTCTTGGCCGCTCTTATCAATATAATTGTTCAAACAGAACTTCAAACCCAGGAATTGAAAGAGAAGTTCAAATTAAGATGTACATTTACATTTAGAAGAAAAATAAACATGAAATCTCACTATAATAATTAAAAAATACCATTTCAGATAACACCAGCTGCTCACCTGGAAACGAAGGGCAGTTCCATCCTCGCTACAATAAGCAACCATACCTAAAATTCATTGAATCAAGGAAGTAAAAGAGAATAAGCCGACTAAAAAAAAGGAACATTGCTGCAATGATAAAGTAGAACCATAGGAAAGTCTTAAGAAAAGATAAAAATAAGGTGCCATATTTTCCATATAAAATGAGAACAAATCTCTCTTTCTTTTCATTTTTAAAATCCATCAGCCATGTTGGACCTTATACCAGCCGTGTCCTTCCGAAAGTGTGTCAGACCTTAGAAAATCAATACAAATTTCTGACACACCACTTGGAGTACCAAACGCGTGCGGTGCATCATAGTAAACATGGTAAAATGTTATGATGCTCTATTTGCAACGCATTAGATCTGCAGTACTCAAAACAGCCAAAAAAAAAAAAGGATTATAATGAAATAGAGTTTGAACATAATAGAGACTTGTAGGATTAAGAACAGTCTAAAATTTAATTTGAGGATTTGCACTGAAGTAGTGCTACCACATCTCACTTCTCCAGGATGGGGTCAAATTCCTTATAATTTTAATTATTGATTAGTTATATCACTTCCGTGAGATTAGTAAACATGCACGGTTGGGTTGGGTCAATTAAGGACCACAGACTCCCCCTTCTGGAAAGCCCCCCAAGTAGTGAGAAATTTCACATTGACATATATGCATCCCAAAAACACATTTAGAACATAAAACAGCGCCAAAAGAGGAAAAAATAATAATAATAATAGAAGAGAAATAGATTGGACATGGGAAATCCTTAAATACATGAGTAGGATATAAATAACAATTATATATCCTTTATAGTTTATATCTGAATATAGGTTCACATCAATCAGTGTAACTTACATATACAACAGTTAACAAACACAGTTGTAGTTTTATGGATACTAAAAACTTACTGATAATCTTTTTCTTTTTTTTTTTTTCCTTCCAAGCAACTTGCTGGAAAAGACTATTAAGTTACGAAGCATCAAATATCATCCCTTTGTATGGGCAGATTCTTGACCATACCAAAACAATAACTCAATCATTATATATTTAAGAAATAGAATGAGCAAAAAGGTGTTAGGTTTGTATGTAAATTGGGTGTGCACATTGTTGAATATCTTATCTTAGAAGGAAAAACCTCCTTAATTAGGAAGATACTACTGTGCTAACTCTGCATATTCTTACCATTTTCACTTATCTTGTGCCATAGAATTAAGCTAAATTAGTGTACTGAATATTTTGATTTCAGCTTTTCCTTTTTCACCCGTAACACCATATCTTTAAATCTGGACATCTATTACAGTGATTTTCAAGAAAGTGAGCTTCTCTTCATGGTATCGGGATAGGTTCTTAAAAAACCCTTGCCACTTGTTTCTGCCAAATTCCTTTTTCTTTTCTCAATTGGAAGGAACCCGTCCCAAATCTCAATGCCTGAAACTTCATTCCAACCAGCCCCTGCACAAATGATTGATTGAATCTTTAAATACCATTTAAGTGACCAAAATTACCTTGAGTGGTCACAAGCTGTCAAAACCTATATCAAAGGGAAAGGAAAGCTAGATCACTTGACAGGGCTAGAACCAAAAAGAAAAGACTTCCAAGTGTGGGATATTGAAGACTCAATGATAATGTCATGACTGTGGAACTCTATACGACCAGAGGTGAGCAAGACCGACAAGTTTCTGTCTACGGCCAAAAGTATATGGGAAGCTTTTTTTCAAACATATTCCATAGTAGGTATGATTTTACAAATCTATAAAATTAAGTGCAAAGCTCATGATACAAAACAATGTAAACTCTCTCACTGAATACTATAACCTAACAATAAATGAAAGGTCTTTGGCTAAAATGGATCCTTAGTTTTAAAATGAAATGTTTGATGATGCCATTCTATAGAAGTTTCAGGAAAGAGAGGATTTTTTAATTTTTGGCAGGACATAGCATTGAGTTCGATCAAAGGATCAGATTCTTGGAAAAGAAGCCTTGCCATCCCTTGGAGAGATTTATTGTAACGACCCAAAATTTAACAATTTAAATCGCTACATAAAACTTAAACTAAACATTTAATGGCTTATAATAAATGATAATAGACAAAATATTAAAAATTTATAAGAAGATATAAAAGATTTTCCATTCAATTTGGCCTCTCGTCTATCGAGAAATTCCCTTTTTATAAAATGGACTGAATTATTCATGTATGGCAGGCATAGACAAAATCCTAGAAATGATTGAACAGAATAAATTTCCTATATAAATATTCATTTTGTCGAGGCATGAAAAGCTGCGAGGATATGCAGAAAGCCCAAAAATCATAATTTGATGTAATCCAAGCATGCTATTACTTCCGATAAGACAATTCAAAGACTGAATTCGAACGGATGTAAATTCTATTTTGCCCATGTTTGGTACACATTAAAATTTTCATTCTTATTTTTCTACTTATTTTCAACCACACATTCTTCAATAAAATAATATTTTCCATCACATCAATAATTTTTTTTTTTTTTCAACNGAATTCGAACGGATGTAAATTCTATTTTGCCCATGTTTGGTACACATTAAAATTTTCATTCTTATTTTTCTACTTATTTTCAACCGCACATTCTTCAATAAAATAATATTTTTCATCACATCAATAACTTTTCCTTCTTTTTCAACCACACATTCTCCATCAATCTACTATTCTAAAATACATTCTTCCAATATAATGTGGCTCAAACACACCCTTTATTTCGCATAATTGATCATAAATAAAATTTTGGTTTCACTTATACAAATAACAGACATGGAAATTTTATAATAAAAAAATCATGTCTAACTTCTTAAATAAAAATTTATAGATAATAAAACTAAATATAAGACTAAAAATAAAACTTTTAATCGTGTTACACCAGATTAATTTATTGAGTTCCATAAATCCTGACACCATGACTGCACGTTATCTCCCGCCGATGTTCTAACATGTGAGGAGTAGAGAAAAAGGGTGAGTACATGGAAATACTCAATAGGACACGAAATAACGGTGCAATCCCAAATAAAATATTTAACACGTCAAAAATATCATACGTCATCATATCTTTAGAAACTGGTAAGAGCTCAATACACATCATATTTTTGGTACCGGATCACCATAACATGCATATCACATAATATGAAGAAAAAATTATTTAAACGGGATAAGAATCAACAGCACTTCGTTATCCTAACTTCTTAGATCAATTTAATTTTTGAAAGGCAAAACTAAAGAGATCACGTTCCAAATCTTTCTTACTGCTTCGAGGTACGTGAAATATTTTTTCAAATTTTTTATAATATATGAAATTGACTTCCTGCTTTAAATTCCAATACCACACGCACAAATATCTATAAATTCTAGGGTAAAAAGTAAGAAACCTGTTACACTGTATAAAGTATATATTTTACCTCAAATTCCAACACTTTTCTCTCTATAGTCGTGTACTTATGCATGTCTTCTACTTTGATATACATATATAAATACATCGCTCTATGATCTAGTCTAACAAAGTGGGCGTGCAGTTGGGAAAACGTGTATGATGCCACAAATTTGGTTAAATTGATATATACATCTTGATCTCTTGAAACCAAAAAGGAACTATTTTATCCCTATAGTCGCACGTGGCCACCATGGTATAAAAAGGCGGTAGTGAGGCTCGCCTTGAGGCCCTCCTCACCGTGAGGCGCATGTAATAT
>CAIGRR010499225.1:0-11962 GCA_903798365.1 Fraxinus sp. 1973-6204 | reverse complement strand
GACGTAGAGTGACTTCAATCAATCTATAACTGCCTTCGAAATAAGAATCTTCCTTTAGGTATCTAAAAAAAAAAATTCGGGGGCGCTGCCCCCGAACCCCCGTGGGCCCCCCTAGTCCAACAGGCTTTCTCCGCCCCTGATCCCAAAGATTACAATTAGAAAAGATGAAAATGTTGCTATTTTTGGGAGAGACTCTCGTCTTCGGGTACTATTAATCATGAATAATAATGATTCCTTTATTGATCAATCAAATTGATTGCAAAGAAAATCTCATGGCATGTCACAAAATGTTTCACCACCTTGCATTAATTTCTGGCTATTAGACGTGGATTTTGCCCAATTTGCAGGAGAGGCATGTATTTACACTAGTATGTTGTTCATGTACCTTTATACCCTTAACTTTTGTTTGGTAATTATTTTATGAATTTATCTACTCTACCAGATTTTGGTTCACAGATTTTGTACAGACTATCTCACATGAGGTGGATCTCGAGGTCCCACTTCATTAAAAAACCCCCAAAAAATGTAAAAACACCCACCCGACCCCTCTCACAATGCTGTGCCAAGTCTTTTACAGACCTGGCACAGCAGCTCGGTCCTTATTTTATATCCAAGTTGAAGTTTGCTCGATTTCTTCATGTTTCTTAGATGCTTCATAGCTATACTTTATATATGACAATATCTGAAAATTCATCTCGTCAAATTAAGTTCATTTGATTGTCCTAATCTAATGCACACATCTCCCATCAATCTTTAATACTAGACGCTCTAATATTACTTTTGAAATAATCAAACTAGTATTTTATAAAAGAGTGGTATTTTTTTTTGGAAATAAGTGATTCAAAAATATATAAATTGAATTTATTGAAAATATTATTTTATTAGGAGAATGTATTTGAATAAAAATTATTTTGTTTTGTTGCGGACATAAATGAATTAAAAAATAAGCCAATTCTATGCATTTTCGCTATTACTCGAAGGAAAAAGTCATGAGTACAGAAAAATGTCAATTGAATTCATGTCGTTGCTGACGTGATGACGCATGATTGACAATTTTTTTTTCTCTCTTTCCATCTTTCAATGATTTCAAATCATGTGTTATCCGTCAATTTTTTTTTTGGTTAAAATTTCATGTACTTTTAGGATGAAAAACCCCTCCCATATATCCAATCCTATGCCGCTATGCGAAAATGTCAGGAGTAAAACTCGACAATATAACGTTTGTACCAAATCAAAACCCTTCATCATATTCACATTTTTCGCAATTTCTATTCCAATAAATAAATACTCAAAACGGACGGAAAATACTGGAGTTTCGAAAATACTGCGTACAAATCACACTTTCTCTGTTTGCAGTGATTGGGGAGTTGCAGAGACCCCTCTGAATTTAGGGTTTCATATCAATTTTTTTACACGCTGAGTGTGTGTGTTTATAAATTGTATATGTGTTTCTAGGGTTGTGTTTTTACCCTAAGTTGTTCATTTTGAGCAGTTTACGGAAATGTCTGGAAAAACGGTGATCTCCGACGATGAAGGTAAAATTTTTGGACAAGTAATCGTATTTCGGTGTTGGGGATGCAAGCAATTTGTGATTTTTTTTGTTCGAAATTGGGAAATTTATGTGCAATATATGTATTTCTGGTGAAAGCAGATGAGGTTGAAGTGTACGAAGAAGAGAGAGACAATGAACCTGATGGAGAACGAGTCCATGGCCGCGATGACGATGATGAGGAAGATGAAGAAGATGGTACAGGCTCCATGATTTTGCTTCTTTCGAAATATTGATATTTACTTGTGTTAATATTTTATTTTATTTTGGTTGAATGTCTGGTTTGTAGGCCTATATTTACATATTAGGCTTTGATCTTAGCTTGAAATTGCAATTTGGATCAAGTCATTATACGGCTTTCTCTTGCACGCAATAAAAATTGCAATTTTTAGGTTTTCTACTTTCTATTGATTTCTGGATTTTTTTATGTGTTCCTATTATATTTTCTTAGGAATTAACTGTTATTGTAGATGAAGCTATACCCAGTTTCACGGCTTTTTATTCTTTGCTATTTTTAACATCTGTTCTGGAAAATGTATTCGGGATGAACAATTCTCTTCATGGTGGTGTTTCTGAGCAGAAGAAGGGCAGGATGAATATGAGAAAGATGGGTTTATAGTGGATGATGTCGAGGATGAAGAGGAAGAGGAGGAAGAAGATAGAGCTGACAGTGGCGAGGAGAGGCAGAAGAAGAAGAAAAGGAAGAAAAGGTTTTTTATTCATATATGGGTCATGTGTTTTTTCTCATTTATTTATTTTTGCTGTGAAATAATTGAAGAGTGAATCTGACTTTATAAACATTGATCGAACCAATAATAGAGAGTCAGAATATATGCTCGACGAGGATGACTACGAGCTTCTTCAGGAAAGCAATATCTCTGTTCCTCGTCCAAAACTTGTACGTTCTACATGTGCATTCTTTTGTGGTTTTTGTGAAATTTAGGGTTGTTGGTTATGTTAAATCCGTAATTTTTAATTATTTGCATTTTTTAAAATTAATTAGGAGAGCAAGAAGTTTAAGCGACTGAAAAAAGCTCGGAGGGATACAGAGGAAGACACCTCTGGGTTTTCTGATGAAGAGGAGTTTGTTGGAAGTGGAAAGGGAGGGCATTCAGCAGAGGAGAAGCTTAAACGCAGCTTGTTTGGTGATGATGACGGTATATTTCATTCAAATTGTCCTTCATTGTTAGTATTTTTTGTTTGCTAACAATTTGTCTTGATGCGTTTGAAATACTCTAGGACAACCACTCGAGGATATTGCTGAGGAGGATGAACAGCTTGAAGAAGAGGATGCAGACATTGGTGAAGAGGATGAAATGGCCGATTTCATTGTTGATGAAGAAGAAGTCGATGAACATGGAGTTCCAGTCAGGTACATCGTCATCTTGGACGTCTGCAAGACATAGCTCTATGAATTGATTTTCCGAACTATTTGTAATGCAGACGGAAGAAGCCCAAAAAGACTAGGAAAACCCCTGGGATCTCATCATCAGCTCTACAGGAAGCGCATGACATATTTGGTGATGTCGATGACCTTCTGAAGCTTCGCAAGAGAAGTTTAGCAATGAGGGGAAGGTTTGAAGAATCTGGTGAACGGAAGGAAAGGAGGCTTGAAGATGAATTTGAACCTGTTATTCTCTCTGAGAAGTATATGACTGAAAAGGATGACCGGATTCGGGAAATAGACATCCCCGAAAGAATGCAGGTTTTCTATATTTTGAAGATGAAGAATACTCATCTACTTGGTTTTCAATCCTGCTGTTATGATTATAATGCTTCCCATGTTCTTTGTAGATTTCCGAGGAAAGTACTGGTCCTCCACCTACAGATGAGTTGAGTATAGCAGAGGAGAGAGACTGGATATATGGTCAGCTCGTCTACGGTGCTGTGCCTCTGTTTAACAAGAGAGGCACAACAACCGAGGAGCTGAATGAACTATCATTAATCAAGGATGACATTGCGAGATTTCTAGAATTAATGCATGTACAGAAGTTGGATGTAAGCATCTTGTACTAACTGATGTTTACTTTGATATGTGTAGATGAACTCTATTGCTTGAGTAATAATTCATTCTGCTATATCACTAGGTCCCCTTTATTGCTATGTACCGGAAGGAAGAGATTTTGAGCCTATTGAAGGATCCAGATCAGCCGGAAACGGACATGGAGAGCCTAAATGATCCTAACCAAAAACCTAGACTAAGGTGGCACAAGGTAGGTATCAGAAATTTGATTTGCATATTATATTTTTAATGTTGAACTTCTTATGTACAAAATTACTTAGATATTTCATGGAGTGATTTGCTGTAGGTTCTTTGGACGATCCTGGATTTGGATAAAAAGTGGCTTCTTCTTCAGAAACGGAAGGGTGCCCTTGAGACATACTACAACAAGCGCTTTGAAGAAGAGTCACGCAGAGTATATGATGAGACACGACTCAATTTGAACAGGCAGCTTTTTGAGTCAATTGCGAAGTCACTTAAGGCAGCTGATTCAGAAAGAGAGGTTGATGATGTTGATTCAAAATTTAACTTGCACTTCCCCGCTGGTGAGTCCGGTGCAGATGAAGGCCAGTTCAAGAGGCCAAAGAGGAAATCGCAGTATAGCATTTGCAGTAAGGCTGGCTTATGGGAAGTTGCGAACAAGTTTGGATATAGCTCTGAGCAGTTCGGGTTGCAGATATCTCTGGAAAAAATGGTATGTTTGTTTTTCCTTCTGATTGCACTTGTCTTAAACTAGGAGATTAAGAGGGTTTGTAATTTTTTTTTTTTTTGCAGAGGATGGACGAATTGGAGGATGCTAAGGAAACACCAGAAGAAATGGCTTCCAATTTCACTTGTGCAATGTTTGAGACTCCCCAGGTGGTGCTTAGAGGTGCTAGACACATGGTATGCTGATAAATCTGGGATATTTGCCATAATTTGGGTGATTCTTTGAGGATCTTCAGTATACTTGTTAATTTTTAACTTTACTTACCAGGCTGCTGTTGAGATTAGCTGTGAACCATGTGTACGCAAACATGTTCGTAGTATCTTTATGGAAAATGCTGTCGTGTCAACAAGCCCTACACCTGATGGAAATGTTGCTATCGATTCTTTCCACCAGTTTGCTGGAGTGAAATGGTTGCGGGACAAGCCGCTTACAAGATTTGAGGATGCACAGTGGCTTCTAATTCAAAAGGCTGAAGAGGAGAAGCTCCTGAAAGTTACCCTTAATCTACCGGAACCAATCCTTGATAAGTTAATAAGTGACTCTAATGATTATTATCTGAGTGATGGTGTGAGTAAATCTGCTCAACTGTGGAATNGCACAGTGGCTTCTAATTCAAAAGGCTGAAGAGGAGAAGCTCCTGAAAGTTACCATCAAGCTACCGGAACCAATACTTGATAAGTTAATAAGTGACTCTAATGATTATTATCTGAGTGATGGTGTGAGTAAATCTGCTCAATTGTGGAATGAGCAGAGGAAACTGATCCTTAAAGAAGCATTTTCTAATTTTCTTCTACCTTCAATGGAGAAGGAAGCAAGATCCTTGTTGACTAGTAGAGCAAAAAACTGGTTGCTCTGGGATTATGGAAAGCTTTTGTGGGACAAAGTTTCTGTGTCACCATATCAACGAAAAGAAAATGATGCTAATTCTGATGAGGAAGCTGCACCCAGGGTTATGGCTTGTTGTTGGGGCCCTGGAAAGCCAGCGATAACTTTTGTGATGTTGGATTCATCTGGAGAAGTTTTGGATGTTCTGTATGCGGGATCCCTCAGCCTTCGTGGTCAAAATGTTAATGATCAGCAACGTAAGAAAAATGATCAGCAGCGGGTTCAGAAGTTTATGATGGACCACCAACCGCATGTTGTTGTACTTGGAGCTGTGAATTTGTCTTGTACAAGGCTTAAGGAGGATATTTATGAGGTATTCATTATTGAACTATTTTTTGTCATTGTTCGATTTCACCTTGGATAGTGAAACTATTATTTTCTTTTGAGAACTCTTAATGCCATGGGATTCATGTGATGTTGCTGTTAAGGAAAAATTCTATCATTGATAGTTTTTTTAATCAAAGTTATAGATGATTTTTGACCGTTTCACCCCCTTCTCAATTATCAGATCATCTTCAAGATGGTGGAGGATAATCCTAGAGATGTTGGTCACGAGATGGATAATCTGAACATTGTATATGGTGATGAGTCTCTTCCGCATCTATATGAAAATTCCCGAATCTCAACAGATCAGCTTCCTGGACAAGCAGGTTCTTTCTTTACTGAAATTATGAGTTATTTGTGCAATACTGTTGAGAATGATTATCTTGTCCTTAATGTATAGGTATTGTCAGGCGAGCTGTGGCTCTTGGGCGCAATCTTCAGAATCCACTAGCGATGGTTGCTACATTATGTGGACCAGGAAGAGAGATATTATCCTGGAAACTTAATCCTTTGGAGAGCTTTCTTACTCCTGATGAGAAATATGGGATGGCGGAAGAAGTTTTGGTGGATGTAACCAACCAAGTGGGTCTTGATATCAATTTGGCTGCTAGTCATGAATGGTTGTTTGCTCCTCTGCAGTTTATTGCTGGGCTTGGTCCTAGAAAAGCAGCATCTTTGCAGAGGTCTTTAGTAAGAGCAGGAGCAATTTTTACTAGAAAGGACCTACTGACTGCTCATGGTCTTGGTAAAAAGGTGTTTGTTAATGCAGTTGGATTCCTGCGAGTCCGACGCAGTGGATTGACTTCTAGCAGTAGTCAATTTATTGATCTGTTAGATGACACAAGGATACATCCAGAGTCCTATGGCCTTGCGCAGGAGTTGGCCAAAGATATTTATAGGGAGGATGGCAACGATGATGCAAATGATGATGAGGATGTGCTTGAAATGGCCATCGAACATGTTAGAGAAAAGCCTAATCTATTGAGGTCAGTTGATATCCACGAATATGCTGAACAGAAGAACCGCCTAAACAAAAAAGAAACCCTCAATGATATAAGATTGGAGTTGATGGAAGGCTTTCAAGATTGGCGCAGACCATATGTGGAACCAACTCAAGATGATGAGTTTTACATGATTTCTGGAGAAACGGAAGAAACGTTGTCTGAAGGAAAAATTGTGCAAGCAACAGTTCGCAGGGTTCAAGCACAGAAAGCAACTTGTGTCCTTGAATCTGGATTGACAGGCTTGCTTAATAAGGAAGATTACACGGATGATTGGAAGGATATAAATGAGCTGACTGATAAGTTGCGTGAAGGCGATATTTTAAGTTGCAGAATCAAATCAATTCAGAAAAATCGATATCAGGTGTTTTTAACATGTAAAGAGAGTGATATGAGAAGCAACCGCTTCCAGAATCTTCGAAACATGGATCCCTACTATCATGAAGAGCGCAGCGGCTTACAGAGTCAGCAGGAAAAAGCTCGTAAAGAGAAGGAGATTGCTAAGAAGCATTTTAAGCCCAGGATGATTGTCCATCCTCGTTTTCAAAATATTACGGCTAATGAAGCAATGGAGGTGTGTTGTTAACACTTTTAAATCCATCATGAAATTACCTTTTTCCATGTGCTGCATATGCATGCGTACACATGTTTGGCATATTATGTAGTGGAGTTGTATTTGCAGGACTATTTTATAATGTGATGTGTACAAGTAACATATGCATAATACTGGCTAATATGTGTACATAAGATGGGGGATGTCTGGAGTTTCATCTTTATTTTCTTGGGTATATGTTTCATTTGTTAGATTGGCTTATTTTAGGTACATTTTTTTAGTAGAAAGTGATTTCTCAAATTGAATTGATCCCCTCATAAAGGAGTACGTAGAGTACACTCCCCCACCTAATGCAGCAACATCTTTAATACAAGAATCTATAATATATCTGCCTGTGATTTTGGGTAGGATGCAGTGTGAAATTTGGCTTATAGTTAAGATTTTTTTGGGTATGATGTAGTGTGAAATTGTGGTATGATTAGCTCCTCTTGATTTTTGTTTACATAATTATGTCATAATTAAGTTTCTTCTTTTTTCCCCTTTGTGTACAGTTACTGTCTGACAAGGAACCTGGTGAAAGTGTTGTCCGTCCAAGTTCTCGGGGACCTTCATTTTTGACTTTAACTCTTAAAATTTATAATGATGTTTATGCTCACAAGGACATTGTTGAAGGCGGAAAGGAGCAAAAGGATATCACAAGCTTGCTTCGAATAGGGAAGACACTGAAAATTGGAGATGATACATTTGAAGATTTAGATGAGGTAAGTATCTCAAGTTTTGTATTACTGGGAATTGCTGAGGTCTTCGGGTAATTTAGCCAGTAACGATTAGAAGATATGCCAGAATGCTATCAACTGCAAGATTATTGCCATGCTTTGGAAATGTTTCTCGATATAGTTCTGCCATGTCTATGTCTATGTACGAGTATTAGCATATTTTTTAATCATTATAGCTGATTATTTCCATATTGCAGAAGCATGGAAAGAAGCTAACTTTTCCTTCTCTCTTTGTTTGATGCATTTTTCAAGTTCTAGTTTGGTGAAAATAACTAGGCAAAAATGAATGATCCGGGTAATGCTTGGTTTGAGACCTTTTTTTACATGTGGTCAATTGTAGATCGAATACTTCTTCATGATCAGATTTTGTTTTCTCAGTGTACTTGTCGGAAATCTACTTCTGTCAACATAATTTCAATCATTTTTACTGTATTTCTGAAGCATGGAAAGAGAACAACATCTTCCTTCTCTCTTTGTTTATTAAATTTGTGAAGTTCCAGTTTGACGAAATACCTAAGAGCTAGTCTAGGCTGGAATAGAGGATCTGGGTAGTGCTTGGTCTATGACTTTCTTTTTTCCACTTGTCTGATATCATCCCTCATCTTCTTATGTTTTCACTCATTAATTGATTGCTGCTGCTTGAACAGGTTCGTTTTCTCAACTTAGCCCCTGTTTGACAACTATTATTTGAGAACTCTTTTTTCTACACTCATTTTCAACCACACATTCATACAATAAATATCTTGCACGTAAACTTGTCCCTACTACTTAACCACACATTATCCTAAAAATTACTATTCAAAACATTATTTTTGAGAAAAATGGTCATCAAACGGGCTTAATATGCTTGCTAGAAATCTACTTTGTCAACATCATTAAATCCTGAGATATGTGTAGAATCTTCACCATAGGTTCTAAATTATGTTTTGTACTTAACTGTTGATTTTAACCTTGTTTTCTACGTTTTCTTGACAAATATGAAGGATCGTGGTTTGTCGTTCTTGATTCAGGTAATGGATCGTTATGTGGATCCATTGGTGTCCCATTTGAAGGCAATGCTAAACTACCGCAAGTTCAAGAAGGGCAATAAAGCAGAAGTTGATGAGCTCCTAAGGATCGAGAAATCTGAGTACCCAATGAGGATTGTGTATTGCTTTGGGATATCCCATGAACATCCTGGCACATTCATACTGACTTATATACGGAGTTCAAATCCACATCATGAGTACATAGGTCTGTATCCAAAGGGATTTAAGTTCCGAAAAAGGATGTTTGAGGACATTGATCGTCTTGTGGCATATTTTCAGAGACACATTGATGATCCACATGATTCGCCATCAATTCGATCAGTTGCTGCTATGGTGCCAATGAGAAGTCCTGCAACCGGGGGATCATCAGGGTTTAGCGGTGGGTGGGGTGGTTCAGGCAATGATGGTGGACGGAGAGGAGGCCAGTCTTCAGACAGAGATAGAACTCCGGGTTCTAGGACAGGTAAGCTAGAAGAACTTCAATTCACGCTTGCAGCACTATTCCTATATAATATTCTGCTGACTTAACAACTTTACTTTTACTAGTTTTTGTTAATGATTTGCTGCTGTAAAAACTCTCGGCATACTTTACCTTGTAACTTAATATTTATTTGATTCTTGATATGGACAAGACTGATAAAATTTGTTGGGTTTTCATTTGATTACCTTCTGCCCCAACTTCACCTTCTGCATAGATTATTGAAGAAGTTAATTGAGACCCACTAGTAAACCACACCCCCAATCCTCCACCCGCAAGAGGGGGATGTGGTTTTGGATAGTTATAGGAAAAGGGAGTGTCCCCTTACAACTTTACTGCTGCAAAGATTTGTTACAAATAATGTTGAACTCCTTGCCATATGGGACCTTATTAGTTTCTCCTAAAGTCTCGTTTGAAAGTGATTGATTTTTCTTATTTATTCTTTTGAACTTTTGAATTATACATTTTTTTAATTTTTTTTTTCATCTCTAGCTAGATCGATAACCTCTGACTAAGGAATTTATAGTTGACAGGAACCTATAGGTTTGATGTTGAAATATGTCTGGATGACTGGCTTGGGGTGGGTCTTGATCACGAGAGAGGATGAAGGCCTGTGTTTTGTGAAGTGGAGAGTGGCCTAGAGGGCAGGACTGTTTAAGGGTTGGAGGTCATGTGGTGGAGAGGTTGAGAGAGTTCTAGAGTCGTGTTTAAAAAATGTGACACGGTGCCTACAGTTGATAGATTCTCGGGTTTTATTCTAGTTGTTTCAGTTTTACCAAGTATCCAATCTTCTTTGTTTTGTTGCACTGATTTATCACTAATATTGCCCTCCCATGTTTTAATCTATCTATTTTGTTTGGTTATAGGTAGAGGTGATTATAGAAATGGTGGCGACCAGCATGGGCATCCAAGTGGAGCACCCAGACCATATGGTGGGCGCGGACGTGGACGTGGACGTGGGCGTGGCCGAGGTGGCAGAGGCAACGACAGGCAGGATTCAGACCGTGGAAAGTGGGGTTCTCAAGATGGTGATGATGCTGGTGGATGGAGTAGTTTTCCTGGAGCAAAAGTTCAGAATTCACCAGGTCGGGAAGCTTTCCCTGGTAGCTGGGGCGGCAACGCTTCAGACGATGCTGAGGATACTGGTGGTGGAAATTCTGGATGGGGTGGCAGCAAAAAGAGTTCCGGGCAATCACAATCTGGTAACGATGGATGGTCCGGAAGTGGCAGCTGGTGAATGTGATGCCTAATTATATCTACATCTGCTTGGAATGTAGTGGATTTAAGCCGTGAGTGGCTGGTGGATGAGCTAATTAATTTTGTAATTCCATTTCACTAGACTTTGGCATATTTCCCATTGCTTCGTATTGAACACCTAAAATCATTTAATCATTACAATGCACTATGTTAGTTTTGGTGGTCTCTCTTATTGTTATTGCTGTGTATCGGTAGGACGCTCGTGCTGTAGCATGCTGTAAGCTCTCGATATTTTTTTCTTGACTCATGGCGACGATCTGTTTGAAAGCATTGTGCATATTTGAGGAAAATGTTGGTTGTCCTTTGGTGTGGTTTAGCACTGCAACTAAACATGTCCGTAAGTAATACCTGTGAAGTCAATACTTTGATGCGTTTTACCTCTTTTTCTCTTGGTGGGAACTTGTTTAATGAATTTTTTAACGCAATGCAAACATTGAACGCGTGGATTGGGAAGCACAACAGTTAAATATTGTAACATGTTTCCCTTGTTTAGATCTGTTTGGTTTTGTTAAAATCAAATTTTTAATCAATTTTAATAAAAGTCGATAGAATGTGTGGTTGAAAAAATTATGGAAGTTGTGGGTTCTTTAAATGTATGGATAAAAATGAGTTTTAAGAAATGAGGTTAAAACAGAAGTTTAATATAGTATAGTTTGGGTGGCGAGCATGTCCTAACTCGTAACATGTGTATATGTTCGTGTCATGTTCCTTCAGCTGAAGGCAAAACGTTGGAGGTGGAGTTCTTACAGAATTTGACTTTAAACAACTGCAACACCAATAAACAAAATTAGGATTGGACAAAATTCTTGAATCGGACCGAGTTGAACCCGAATCGAACGGTTCTTTATAAGTTAAATACCCGAACGGGCATCTGAATCGAGAACCGATGAATTTGGGTCAGTTCTCGGTTCTAGATCAAGAACCAAATCTAAATAAATTTTTTAATTTTTTATATTGAATTAATTAAATTATTTTAATTTTTTCTAAACAAATTAGCAAATTAATTAAACAAATCAACTAAATTCAACCAAATTAATTTTTTGTTAGCCCAACATTTGGGCCTTATCATTTTCATTTCCATTCCAATTTCATTTGGTAAGCAGTACGCCAACTCTAGTATAAATCCAAATCACTTGATAATTTTAAAACCTACATCCTCATTCCCAAATCGATTTTGAAACTCTTTCATTTCACCGGCGACAATAGCTACTGATTAGATCTCTGAATGCAGTATAAGCATTAAAATGGAATTTGAAGCTCCTTATTGGACAACATCAACAACTTTTTATTTATATGTTTTTAAATTGGGCTACGTTAATTTGTAAAAGTTACGAATAAAAATATCATTAGTTGTATTTATGTAATGTTGTTGTAAATGTTAAAAAATTTAATTATAGGAT
>CAIGRR010499204.1:0-13157 GCA_903798365.1 Fraxinus sp. 1973-6204 | reverse complement strand
AGATACTCTCCAATTGATAGAATATCCTCTTTAAAAATAGAGTTTCTTGGAGATGCTCTTAAGTCCAAATTTGTAATTGGTAATTTTCATATCCAAAATCATGGTTATTTGAGTTGTAATTAAAGTCAAAGAGTTGGGAGTTGGTAGTATAGATCTTTTGTTAAGGGGAAGTTTCGAAGGCGAACCCCCCACCTGTGCCGGAGGCTCTTCGGCCAGACGGGTTGTAAATTGAGAGATATGCACGAGTTGCAGGGACCTGATGGAGAGAGCCAATATGACACGAACCTAGCCCAGCGGAGCCCTGTCCACCCAAAAGGGGCGGAGGCCCGACCACTAAGTCAGGATTCAAACCTGCGATGCCGGAGGATTTCTCCCCACGTCACCTCGGGCCTTACCAACTCGCCTATGCCCCTGGGGGCTGGTAGTATCGATCTTGAAAGAGTCAAAGATGAACCAAGAAGAAAATGTAGGTGTAAAACCACTAGCTGGCTGCCAATGGGTGCGCTTGAGCGCTGAAAGCAGGGACATGACTGATCGGGGCCGCGAGCCTAGCGCTCGAGCGACGGGCTTACTGCTCGACATGTGCAAAGTTGGCGCTCAAGAGATGTATTTATCGAGGCCAAGTCATGTTTGCATTCTACACGGTTTTTACAATCTCTTTCAATTTCAAAGACTCGATATTATAAATAGCTAAGCATAGTTTGTCCCAAAAGCGTGGCTTTTCATTCAAGAGAGCATATTATTGAAGATCAGTTATACATCCAACAATCTCTCGATTCAACCACAAGATCAAAGTTTCATAATTATTCCCTAATATCTTTTGCAAGGTGTTGAATCATTATTACATACAAGAGACCATGTTATTAATGAAGACCATAAACCCATTCCATAAATCTCTTGATTCCACCCAATGATCAAAATACAAAAGATTTAAAAGATTAAACACCAAAAATCTATCTTATACAATATGCATTCAAAATTCTGAAGTTGGAAAGAGACATTTGGAGTTCCATTTGTTCCAAAACGAGGTTCGTTTTTGGTGATCCACGTCGAGAGAACAAGTCTAAAGTTTTGGAAAGTGCATGTTGCACAATCGAAGAGGTTTTTCGATAATTTACAACTTGAGTAGTCAAAGTCTACTAAAGTTTAATTGCATCTGGACTAACTGTAAGTTATCATTTCTAATGGATTTTTTGACAAAGCTTGTTCAAAGATTTTTGATCCCTATGAAGATTCTTCAAGGGGTTTTCCTTCATTACTAGCTAATTTCTGGTGTTGATTTACTTTTTGTCTTTATTGCTTTGGATTGATCTATATTGTCGGATTGTTTAATTTTGGTTTAATTGACAATGACTTAATAATCATCTAGAAACGATGATTTATAACATGTTGCTTATTATTGTTTGAATTATGCATTATACACCCTCTAGGTGTAGTTGGGTCTAAATATCGTGCTATTTTATATTTCAAAAGGCAGGACACGACCATTTCTAATCCTTCAGAATAGCCGGTATAGATTAGAGAAAGGGTCCTTTTCTCCATTTCTATCAATTTTGTGATTCAAACGTACAACTGAAGTATTATATTATGTCTGACCGTGACATTCGAATTACAATTGAGGGTCATATCAAGGAATTGAAAGTCACACACGAGGAACCAAAGGTCACAAAGCAGTGTTTACGATCATATATGTGGAATCAAAAGTTACGAAATGGTGATTTACGATCGTAATGACTCAACCAACTCAACATGTATTTGTTAGGATTCACATTCGAAAATTAATGGGGGATTAGAACCGCATTCTTGAAAAGTTCAAATAAAAATGTCATCAATTAACTTGAAGCCACCATTCTTTAATCTTGTATAGTTTGCATATGGAATCCTTACATAAGTTGTGTGTTCATATCTTACTAATTGCTTTTCTACATTATTCACTACATTAAATTTCTTTCTTTACTACAAACAATATTAGAAACATATTTCTAGAATATATGATTAAATCGAATAAAACTAATATTAAAATACTATCGAATATGTCATTACAAAATCCCACGTGTATCGCACGTGCCAATGGCTAATTTATTTAAAAAATATAAATGAGACTCACGTAAAATAATTGAAAGCATATTAACAAAAAAAAAATATTTTATCTTCCCAATTAATCTCACCTGCTCCCTACTCCCGTTCTCTACCCTCCACCAATACCAAAATAATTAAAAAGAGAATTAAAAGTAAGAAAAAAAAATAAAAATTAAAAAAAATAAAGATGAGATTTCTTCTTCAATTTTGAGGGTTCATTTAAGATCTTAATCCAAACTTCAATTCTAACTGTTCTAATTCAAACCTAGCTAAGAGAAAAATAATTTTTTTTTTTTTTTTGTTAAATTATTCTAAGTGGAACTCGTTTCCATTATTTAAGAAATTTAAGATTTTGACTATAATTATTTATTTTTTTCTTTTCTATTTGCTTATTTAAAAAGAAAGGTAAATTAATGATTTTACAATGTTTTAATGGAGAAAATAGATGATAAGAACTTTTTGGCGCAATGAAGGCAGACAATAGGGACATTTTGCATCAATTACCCATATTTGACGACAGCAATTGATGAAATGAGATAGAAACTTAGAAAGAATCAACTCCACAATAAAATGTTGAAATGAGAGTGTAAATGTCAGATTTGAAACGAATGGGACAATTTGCACAATGAATACAAACGATATGAACATTTTGTGCTAATTGTCCTTATTGTAAATAATTGATGACTTCATTTTAAATTTTAAATCAAAAGCCAAAATGTGAATTTTGAATTTTATCGCGTAAAAGTATTTAATTAAAAAGCAAAAGAAACAATAATATTATGGTAANGACTTCATTTTAAATTTTAAATCAAAAGCCAAAATGTGAATTTTGAATTTTATCGCGTAAAAGTATTTAATTAAAAAGCAAAAGAAACAATAATATTATGGTAAGTTTTTCCTTAATCCTGAACAAACTCGGCTTCGTGTTTCTGCTATGGAAAGTTCCCTTAATCCTGAACAAACTCTGCTTCTCCCTCCTACTACTATATATACATCCCTCGTCCCTGCCCCTAAACCATCTCGAATTTCCACATAAAATTTCAATTGCCTTTTGCTTTTAGTGATCATCAGAAACTAGAATTCAGGTTTCCAGATTTTTGTGAATTGCTGCTACTCTCAAAAGTTGTTTCTGAATCATGACGGATTTGGTAATAACGCTAGGAGGAAGAGAAATATGCAGGACTCTGATCAAGAAAGAATCCATGGCAGGTTCTTGCAGTAAAGAGAATGCAAATGCTTCAGATAATGATGGCGATTGCTCCTTTTCTGGATCTTCCAAGACTTTTAATCCCGAGAAGACAGTTCAAGTAAAGAAGTCTTGGTTGAAGTACGAATTAATTGGGAAAGAATTTTCAAATGTGAAGCATAAGAATTCATTGGTGCAAAAGCGTCGGTCCAATAAGGAGAAGATTACAGTGGACAAAGAGAAAGTGAAGTGGCTTAAAGCTTCAAGGGATTATTCGTTTTTGTTATCCGATAATGATAAGTCTGAGATAAACCCTAATCCTTGGATGGTTAAGAATGTTTCCAAATCATGTGCTTCAATGGCGAAGAAGAAACTTGAGGAATCAAGAAAGGTGAAAGCGACGCCAAAACCACGAGTGTTATCCTCTAAACCATGGAGTAAGGAATCAGGGTTCAAGAACTTGGGTCAATCAAATCTGGAAGGTCGTGTTCTAAAGAGAAAACAAGTAATCTATGACTCTGAGGATGATGATGGCAATGTAGATGACAT
The DNA here is from genome assembly GCA_903798365.1 of Fraxinus sp. 1973-6204. NCBI lineage: Eukaryota > Viridiplantae > Streptophyta > Magnoliopsida > Lamiales > Oleaceae > Fraxinus > Fraxinus sp. 1973-6204. The sequence goes on along the minus strand of CAIGRR010499204.1, from coordinate 9,343 downwards.
AAATGTGGATTCTGATATTCGGAAAGAAGAAACTCGGAGCGCAAAGATTGCTAGGAAAGAAGATGTTCAAGAACGCAAAAGATCGCATGGCAATATGTAATGAATATCATAGTATTCTTGCTTCCTTTTGTACTTGGCAACATCGTGCTCGTTTTGTTAGCTTCTCTAGTTTTTTGATGCTGATGTAATTGCAATAGACAAATTTTTTTGTGAAATATAGACATGATTTTGTTTTGTTAACATCAATTTTGAGTCAGGCTACATATTTCTTTTGTCAATATCAAGAATTTGTCAAATATCAAGAATTGCTTAAGTAAATACTTAAGTTTTTTACGAATTTCACAGTTAAAGAATCACCAGAATTTTATCAGTTGCGATTTAAAATTGACCATCACGCAATGTTAGATCTGTTCTCTGTTCAATCCTCTCCAAACAAGCTATCGAGATCCAGTGACCAAAAGACAGTCGCAAATTTGCCAAACAGAAAAAAATAAAGGAATAATTATTATACACCATATCCATCATTCATACTGCAAGCACTGGTATGGATTTCAGTCTTAACGTTCTTCATTATTTACTTACGGCCTTTTTCCAGTTTTCGAATTAGGGTTCAACGAGTTCCTCCAGCTTCAAGCGAAAGCATAACTTTTACAAATTGTATTTGCATGAACAAAAGGTTAATAAAATACTATCAATCATTTAACCAAGATTTCGCAATCATGCAGCAATTTGCTCTTCTTTAAGCTGCAAAGTCATTGCTATCTGATCTTTGTTCTCATAATCCATTTCTTTATGTAAGGAAGGATTGTTGGCTACCAACTTCTGCGGTCTGCTGTATCTGCCTGTCGGGATTTCATGATTATGTTGGCCTTCATATGTCGTTATAACAGATTTGGAGTCGGTCGAAGACCTCTCAACGTGTTTACGGACATTGCATCCAGCATGTGTACATTTGTAGTAACTCCTGTAAAGAGAATTCAGATGCAATATTGATTATCTTCAACAAAGAAGTACAGAGAGAACTTTTAATCTATTAGTCTAAAATACAAACTAATAGATATTGAAAAGTTAAGACGAGTCCGCAGATTGAAAATTCTTTCAATTTGTCTGCGCAATGTCATGGATCATTATAATGGTTAGTATCAGATCAAGAGTACAACAAAAACTCGTTAGTCAACTTCTGTAAAAATGTCGGCACTACATTTCTCTACAAAGAGTAGACTTTCGTCTGAGGTGGTTAGCTTATGATCTCATGAGTCATACTAAGATATTCTGAAAGACCATCATATGGACCCGAGGCTCCTCTAGGTAATAATCAGTTTTGAGTTAGGATCTCAGCTTTTTTTATCATGAAATCAAAACAGGGGCCTCGATGTTGCAACACAATGTCACTTTCGCTGCATTTGTTTCCCATACTAGGGTTATCCTCAAACCTCAAGGCTATGCTCTCCCCCCTACGTGATGCCAATTTTTTCATCTATTTTACGCAAGGGTTATCTCCCCCATGTTGAACTATTCTTCAATTAGTTTTAAGTTGGAACCTTGATTCCCTGGTCTGAAATCCTATATATTTAAAAGGGCTTTCATTATGTCCACTGAAATGCCAATCTCAAAAAATGCACTATACGTCAAGGATTTCAAATCAAAGATTTTCTGTCCATAACTTATCACTTATCTATCAATCATTTTCTATTCCAAATATTGGAGAATATTCCTTCTAGTTCATGCAAACAAATAAAATGAATGTGCATATTAGTAATCTGTAAACTATCTATTCAAAAGCAAAAGGGATTTTGAATCAAGTTTTCACGCACACCACACTATCCTACACTGAGGTTTACATACATAGACAGACCGTCCAATTAGAGAGGTTATTCATTTGGAGCTGCCTTTACCATTGTTAATTCCACAGGTGAGACTATGAGAGAAATTAAATAAGAAAAAAATTGCAGTTTTTTTAACTCTTTATTTTTTTTTTATTATTTACGTGTCTGAGCTTGGCCTTACTAATCATGAGGAGTGGCGACCTGCCCCCTGGTTCGCCACCCGAGCAAATTCGGATGCGTTAACAGCTTATACACACTTGAACCGGACATTTGGAAAGCATTTCTCCTCCCTATGGACCTCCTTTTAAGACATGTGGACAAGACTTCCTGAGAAACGACAAAGCGCACCATAACTATGCCACCATAGGACATCTGTTTTCCAACATAAACGTTGCCTTCCAGCTGCCGCGGGGATTCGAACCTTCGATACTCCGTAAAGAACCCCCTTACTTAACCACTGCACCATGCTTGTGGGAGTAAACTCTCTTTCTTCTTATTATGTGGAGATTAATGTCAATCGAGTAAACTTAACTTTCACGTTAAGAGTAAGGTTAACTAATCAAATACGACACATCTAAATTAGAGATATCGTGACTGAAATTATTTTACTCCGAATAACAACAGTCAACAACTTAGTGCAATCAACCTAACAAACGGGTCATCCTTATGAAAGACTACGGCTCATTTTGAAGTTTAAATCTTTTATTGACGGGAAACTCCTATTGTCCACAGTATAGTAATTATTCAAAAAAATTGTGTATGTTTGAGCTCCATGAGTTTTAAAATGCATTTTTCATTCTCTTCTTTGAAGTACACATTTTTCAATAAAATAATATTACATGTAAATTCAAAACTTTTTCTTCTTTTTTAACTACACATTTTTCAAAAATTCACCATTCCAAAATACATTTTTCTCCAAAAACACATTTTAATGGAGCCCAAACAGGGGCTTATGTTTTGATCATGATCCAATTCGTAAAAATTTGTCCTAGATATATTAAGAGGCCAAACTTGGTTACATATTTTTGACAAAATCCACATAAATTTTCTTCCAAAAGTTATAGACCAACTTGCAATGTTAGGTGTTCCTTTCTTATATTTATCAAATAATATGGCAAGAATTACAGCCTTTCTCATATTTAATAATTTATCAAACAATATGGCGAGAATAAATTCAAAAACAAATGCGTAGCAGAAAAATAGTAAAGGCCGCGTAACAAAAGGAGTCGCACCTTGGATGAGGATTTCCCTTGACCACCTTCTGGCCGTATTTTCGCCATTTATACCCGTCATCCAACAGATCAACTTCACTTCTCGTCTGCAGAACAATTCTAGATTCTGTAATTGTTTTATGTGATGGTGCTTGCATGGACGACCCAATCTCAATGCTCCTGCATCTCAAAGGGAGGTATACCTCATAAATAAATGATTTGAGTAGAAAAATATGTTCATTGGGATAATTTAAAATAAATAAATAAAAATGCATATAAATTTTACCTTCTTTTTGTATTTGGTTCATCATCATCCCCGTCATTGTTTGCAATTGTCGAGTCTTCCACTTCATCAAGATTAATCGAGCCGGGACGATGATCAGATACTGATTGTGTAGATACATGGACTTTTGAAGGTCCAGGTTGACAAAGTAAGTTTTCCGGGCTCATTTCACTCTGACTTTGTGAACTAATTACCGGCTTCACCTGGGAGTTCGAAGTTCCATCTAAAGCACAATTATCTCTTCCACGTTTAGAGGGTTGAGGCAAATCATGATTGTGATGCCCTTTGTATGTAATCTCAGTTATATGACCATCAACAGAACGTTCAACCTTCTTCTTGACAGGACAATTAAAATGCGTACATTTGTAGTAGCTTCTTGGACATTCACTCGCCTTTACCTGCTTCTGCCCATATTTCCTCCAATTGTAGCCATCATTAGTTGGTTTGTTAACAGCAACAGAAGCAGGTTTCCGTTCAGACAGAGAAACCTCAGACTGCTCTATCTTTGAACTCGTTTGTTCTGGTGGCAAAGATATTATCTGGCTTTGAGAAGATTCATTGGGTGCAGAGGACATATGATGTGAAGTTGTTTCAGCAGAAGTTGCATTAGAAGATCTTTGAAATTCTACTTGCATCTGCATATAAGATTGGGATAATGCTGCCTGAGCTGTAACATGCGCAAGAGCTTGCTGGTGGGACATTCCAAATGGACTCTACATAAAAATTGGACAAAAATGATCATCACTTTTAAGAGGCAACCCATCTAGAAGGTCGAATTTTTTAAATTTCTAGCCTCACTAAAATTGTACCAAAATAGAAAATCTAAGCTTGGCTTCACATCCATCTGAACCCCTAAATTCCATCCTACTGCTCAAGGACTTGAAAGAGTGCGTAGCCCTAATTCTGAATAACTACTCTTCAACATAATTTAATCCCTGAGAAAAATAACAAGCTATCCGTTCTGGCAAGTTAAGGCCTTACAGTTAAGGAATTCCAGCTTGTGATCATTCTTTAATATCCCCCTGTAATTCCAATTCATGGAACCAAAGACACCTAAATTACCACAATTTTATTTCTAAAAACTGCACTATGTTTTGTGGCACAAAATTGAGGGCTCAAAATCAACTCTTTATAAATTTCAATTCCGCAAAATATTTCATACTCACAACGAAATTTACTAGATAAATCTAAGTTACCTGAAGTGGGGACAAAAACCCAGGTGAATTAAGCAATCCTGAAGGACTCAGCCCAGGTGGAACCATAAATAAGGGACTCAAATTCTGAGGATCCAGTTGCATCTGCTGCGGAGCCACCGCCAAATTCATCGGCCTGTTCCGCTTATAACCAGTAATACTATCATTATTTTTTCCACCGCCATCACCAGAATTCCCTTCTTTCTCTTCCCCGAAATTATTGTCCGTTGAAAAAAGCCCGGGCTTGGCAATTGGCGAAGCCATAGCTCCGGCCAAAAGCTGAGAGAAAGAAAACGGACTTTGCTCGGAGAAGAAGCCGGAAACCAGGGTCAACGGACCCGGACTGAATCCGGGCAACGATCCAATTGTATCCATGAAGCCCCGAGGCGGCACAATAATTGTCGGCCGTGCCACCGCCGTGCCTTTTGAACCCGCATCTCCGCCTGTCACAGTCTCACCCATTCTTGATTCTTTATTTCTTCCCCCAAAAGCTTCAAAGTACCCCAAAAAAAACCATTTTTTCTCCCACCATCTAGTTTTCTAATGGGTTCCGATTGCTTTGCAAGAAGTAAAAAACTGAAAAATTAGTAGTGTATCTGGGTTTTTTGTGGTTTTCCAGTTTTCTCCAGCTCCACCATGCTTTCGTATGCACATGTGTATGTATAGATACAAATTGCCACTTGTGTATTGTGATAGCAGTAACTGCTGGGACCCTTGAATACCACACAATCTAAAACATGAGTCGCCAACCAAGCTGTCCATCCTGTATTTCTCTCTCCTCTGTCGGTCTTCAGTGGAGTTGATTGCTTTTCGTCTTATCTTAAGGCTCCGTTTCGATTATTTATAAATTTAAGTGACAACTTTTATTTTCAACCACGTTAAACAAATTTTAGACAGACCTGATCGAGCTCAGTACAATGAAAATGTGATGACCAAATTCGAACCCGAGGAGGTGTTTGGTGCACATTTTTTTTAAAAAAGAATACATGTGAAGAAAAATATGTGATTTAAAAATAAGAAAAAAATTTGATTTTGCGTATAGTATTATTTTATTGAAAAATGTGTAGTAAAAAAATGAATTTTGAAATAATGAATTTTGAGAAAAATGTGAATCAAACAGAGCCTAAAATTATGATTTTTGGTTAATAATATGAAATTTTACCGTAGTGAAATGTGGACGACGTTTTCACAAGTTATCATTTAATTTAGAGCTTAAATATAGCTTTTTCACCCTAATTTAAACACCAAAATTTATTTTTACTTCTTGTTGGAGATGGGTATTTTAATCGGAATTAGAAGTTTCGAATTGGTTCCAAAAAAAATTAGGAATCGCAATCGAGAATCGTTCAGGTATCCATTCATTCCTTGATTCTTGAACCGGAACCGTGGGCACCCGACTCTAAAATCGAATATATCATTTTATAATTTATTCATCATGACCTAATGACCCGATGAGATTGAATGAGAATTCAATATATTGATTGTTATGTTATTTTCAAATGAATGAATTTTTTTATCTTTAAAATTTGTAAAATTTAGTACTTTTTATTGTTGGTTTCTAATTTTGATTTGTAATTTGAGCATGTAATTTGAAATCTTTGCTCTTTTGGTGTCATATTTACAATAGATTAATTAAGTGTTGAAATATATATTTAGTGATATATTTTAATTTTTCTATTTTTGTTAGATATTTGGAAGGTAATTTGTATTGTCAACTCAATTATTTTTAGAAAAAATGATATAAATAAAATCAAACTTGATCCGGAACCATGCGGATTTGTTTCTAGTGATTATGTAGACATGAACGGTTCAATTATGAAAAACTTAAAAGAGTGTAATGAATAATTTCAGATAACGAATGGGAATATTGTAATACCGAACTGATCTATTTGTAGGGATAAAAAAAAAAATCGTTCAATCCGATACCAGTGGGGCCCCGTCCCTGAATGGTGCGAGTCTGCGAGAACGGGGCGTGGGCCATTACCCCGAAGCGGGTACAGGGCCTGGTATGGGAAACATAGTCCCCGTCCCGATACCCGCCCCGTTTAAAATTAATTTCAAATATAAGTTTTTTATCGACAAAAATAATAAATTTATCATCATTTTTAAAGAGAGCATAAGTTGCTTTTAACAAATTAGTAAAAAAAAAAGTAATAATATTTACTAATTAAAGATATAAAAAAAACAAAAATAAAAATAAATAAACAAAAATAAAAATAAATAAATAAAAATAAAAAATAAATGGAGCGATAAATGAGACAAGGGACTTGCCCCGTCCCACTTCGATCCAGCCCAATTTCGCCCATCCCATTTTAATCGAGTATGAAAAAATGATCGATTTATTCCATACCCGTCCCATTGTCGTTCCTATCCATTTGAGGCCCAAGCAAGGCTACTTTTGTTGAAACCATGAATCGTGTCATAAAAACAGAAAAAAGATGGAAAGAAATTCATTGAATTTATAACTCAAGATGATTAGTCGCTATCATTGTTACCAACTGCAAGTGTACAGCGTACGGTTCGTAAATTTTTATTTATTCGAAATACGAAAAGAATTTCTATTTGATACATACAAAAATTTATGGGTTAATTTCACAAACGGTCACTGAAATTACTTAAAAATTATAAAACGATCACTGAAGTTTAAAACTTATAAAAACGGTCACTGAAGTTTCATGCGCTTTTACAAACGGTCAATGAAATTTTAATTTGTTTTACAAATAGTCACTGAAATACCGTTATATTTTAATTCAAATTTAAAGGACCAAAATGCGTGAGGTAGTTTGACCCCTCAAGTGCAAATTTCTTTTAAACAAAAATACACTATATTTTTATGTGAACTAAAATATATAAAAGTGCATTAAAAGTTAAGAAATCTATGCACGATCACACAAAAACATAAAAAATATTTATCTCATATCAAAATTTATGGTCTTGTACGTATATAGGCGGAATGAGAATTAAAATTTCACTTTTACAATTTTCATCTAATTTAATCTAAAGATGACACTTAATAACAAGAAATTTGTACTTGAGGTGGTCAAACTTCTATGTTCACGTGTTTTGATCATTTAAGTTTGAATTAAAATCATAACGGTCCTTCAATGACCGTTTGTGAAATAAATTAAAACTTCAATGACTGTTTCTACAAGTTTTAAACTTTAGTGATTGTTTTATAATTTTTAGATAAGTTCAGTGATCGTTTGTAAAATTAACCCAAAAATTTATAAGTAGTAAATAATATAACCGGTGGTCCCAACCGTGTTAGCCAGTTGGTTCAAAAGGTACACTGCATTTGCTCTTTCAACTTGACAAATGGTAGTACTATTTTATTAATGAAAAAGTGCATTTTAGCCGCCAGTAACGTAGCAATACCAAGAATCACAACTCACAAAAATGCAACCTAACATTCACACATGATGGGGCCGGACAATTTTTTTTTAAATACACGATTGGATCCACTATGAGTATTCTCATGAAATTTTGTGAAATTCTTTCTGTATATAGGGAAAAGCCTAGCGATATTGCTATTACTATTCTATCAAGAGGAAATTGTAAAAAAGTTCATTTTTACATAGTCATTTATAAAAATGTCCAAAATTTCTTTAACGTTCATTTTACAATAATATAGATCAAATGCCCTTATTAACAATTTTCAATTTCACAATGAATACAAAATTATTTATATAATTAAAAAGGGTAATTAGCACATAACGTCCACACATCTTTCATTGTTATTGTAGAAAATGTCCATACCTTTAATTTTTTGACATGTTCACTCTTATTTCTGTCTTTCATTGTGTAAAATGTATTTCCATCTATTTTCTCAATTAAAATTTATGAAATAACGAATACACCACCTCTTTGAATAAAACAAAAAGAAAAAGAAAAAATTAATTGCACCCACAGTCCCAATTCTTTTAAAAAGCGCAAATAAGTTATAAATAAACTATTAAAAGGGTAATTAATACATAATGTCCTTATCTTTCACTATTATTATGAAAACCGTCAATACATATCTTTTTGTGGCATTTTCACCCTTAATTACACACTTTATTGCACAAACCATCATTTCTATTCATTTTCATCTAATTTCTTGATAAAAAGATGTGAAATTACGAATGTACGTTTTATTTAAATAAAAGCTAAACAATTCATTGCAATCATAGTCCCATTTTTTTTAAAAAAAAAAAGTGCAAACATGTCCCCAATAAATTGTTAAAAAATAAAAAAAAAAAGTGCAAACGAGTCCTGATTAAATTTATTAAAAAATTAAAAAATACAAATAAATCTCAAATAAATTATTAAAGAATTAGAAATTTTAAAAATATTTTTTTAATTTAAACATGAGGGTATATTCGGTATTTCATAGTTTTTTATTGAGAAATTGAATGAAATCGGATAGAAATGATGGTTTGCGTAATCAAATATGTAATTAAAGGTGAAAATGCTAGAAAAAATGAAAGATATGGACATTTTTCGCAATAACGGCGAAAGATAGAGATATTATGTAATAATTATTCTTTTAATAATTTATTTGTGACTTATTTGGACTTTTAAACAAAATTGGGACTGTGGTTGCAATTAGTTTTTTTCTTTTTCTTTTTTTTTTTATTTATTTAAAGAGAGCGGTATATTTGTCATTTCATAATTTTTAATTGAAAAAATAGATGAAAATGACATTAATGAAAGGTGAAAATATCAAAAAATGAAAGGTATGGACGTGTGATAACAATGAAAGATGAGGACGTTATGTACTAATTACCCAATTAAAAATTTTATTGACCAATAATAATTTTACACAGTCTATACTATTTATTTTAAAAAGTA
>CAIGRR010499138.1:0-24425 GCA_903798365.1 Fraxinus sp. 1973-6204 | reverse complement strand
GGGCTTCTATTATATTCATCAATGGTCCTTCTTGCCTTTATCTTGGACTTCCCAATTGGGCTTCTCACTCTGAGCCTTTAATCTTGGATTGCATTTTTAGGGTGTCAACAAGTGTAAATTGTGTTTATACTTTAGTTTGGACCGACGCAATTCACAATAAAAAATACAAGTGAAATACTTGTCCAACATAGTCCAGTGCACTTTAACAACCAAATGGAAAAATAATTTTCCGAGTTACAACCCAGAATTTGATAGTAACATCTTAATCACGCAAAAGAAAAAATCTCCACACTTTTTTTCCAAATAAATATTGTTGTGAAAAAACATAGTGATGCAAAAAAAATAAATAAATAAAGGAAATCGGGCTGGAACTAACCGGTTCAGGTCCAATCCAATCCAATTTATGTGTTAATTGTGACACGTAATTTTTTTCGCAAAATTTCTTAATTTCATTTTCAAGCCTTTTATTTTAAATGGTAAAATTGTTGATTATTCTAAGTCTATGTTTGGGAGCCATTGATTTGGAGACTGCATTTTCATGTCAAATCAAAGGGTTCACCCGTGGCAAATTTTGTCTTGGTAAAGGATCATAATAAAAACCATTTTTTCAATTTTACCCTCATTTCATTGCTTTAATTAATTAGGAGAGTGCCTGGGGCACTAGAGGAAAAACAAAAAGTTCAAAGAATTCTTTAACAGGTTGGTCATTTCTTTGTCAAAAACAATAGAAATTGAATGCAAAAAAAAAAAAATATTGGGCAACGGTCCGAAATTTTCCAAAAATAGACCTAAAATGGGATCCAAACATGGTTTGTTTGGACCGGATTAAAATATAATTTTAATCTAAGTTAAAGTCAAACAATTAATATCAACAATATTTTTCATGGATCCCACATCATTTCAATCACACGTTTCAAAAACTTCCATCACAATCCACTAAAAATCTGATTTTAATTCACATCAAACACCTTCTAGAATATATCCACTTTTTATTCTATAACTCAAGAGATGATCAATAATAAATGTAACTGAATCAAGTAGAATCGAATTGAACCACCTGATTCAATCTGATTTGGGTAAAACTTGATTAGTGTATTTTATACACTTATTCGGGACCTAATATATCAATATTTGATAGTTATTTTAACAAAATATATATCATAAATTGTTATATTTTATGTTATATGTTATATATGCAAGTTATATTCCAGATTTTTAGTCGAAGATCGAGACCCATTTTTGATATGTTAAACGTCTGAATTGAGAATTTTCTATTTTTAGAAAATTGTATCCATTTGAGTTAGCTTTCCAACACACTTTGAATCCCCTCAATTGGATACTTGGAGAGAAAGTTATGGCAAAAATATTGACTGTTGCGTAGAGACAAAAATTTCGTGCGCAAATGCAACTTTCCTTATTCGGTTGGAAACTAATTTGGACGTGATTTTCAACCAATACTCATAAATTATTATCATTAAATGATGAAAATTCATAATTTTTGTGGGAATTGAAGTGGACTTGCAAGAATTCAATCAAATGAAAATTCAAACTTTATTTTTGCAAATAAGAGAAGGCGCAAGTGGAAATTCATTAAAAAACCATTGAAGAGATTCAAGATTCATCTTCATCTTCTCAATTTATAAAAAATTTTGGTTATACCTTTCCACTTAAATATGATTTATTGTAATTTCGATATGTTAGACTAATTTTATACACTGCTTGAATGAGATGAACACTTGTTATGATATTTTTAGTTNTCATCTTCTCAATTTATAAAAAATTTTGGTTATACCTTTCCACTTAAATATGATTTATTGTAATTTCGATATGTTAGACTAATTTTATACACTGCTTGAATGAGATGAACACTTGTTATGATATTTTTAGTTTTTAATTAATTATTTTGACTTTAATTTGGTTTGATTTGTGGATATTTATTATAGTTTTTATTGTTTTTTTTTTAATTGCTCGATCATCATTGAATTGATAGTGAATTTTATTGTTATCAAGAGAGATAATAAGGTTTAAACATAATATAATAAACATTGTAAGGTTCGATAGATTATAGAGATATACAGCTATACTTTATATGATTTTAATAAGTATTATAGTACTTGTTAATGCATTTATCATGTTTACATTTTTCATCGAGAGATATAAGAGTCACGTGAAGGGAATATATTTGATCGCTATCGAGAGAGATTTTTAATTAAATTAGGAACATTGACCAACATGAATGGTTTCAAATTGTCACTTTAATTGATACAGTACAAATGAAATAATATGGGAATTCAACATCTCTATAATTCATATCACATATTAACAAAATACATTTACTTACTTTCGTTAGTTTAATTGATAATTTAAGGATTAGTACAGAAAAATCACAAATTTTTTTTGCTATTCGATTAAAATTGCAATTAATTTTAACTCGATCAATCACATAGTTATTGTAAATTTGACACTTTATTAATCAATTTTTCATTTGTTCACGATTTCGTTCACAAGCGATTTTTCAAAGGAAAAAAAATAGTTCGCATATATTCAAAAGCAAACAACACAGAGTCCAACCCAAAATGTAAAATCCGACCACGAGGAATTGAATGAACCGATTGACCTAAAACCCTTTTGATTTTATCCACAGCACCCTATTCCTACTCGCGGCGTAGCGCGTGAAAACGAAATAAAAAAAATGGAGGGATTCTTAAAGAGGTAAGGCGGCAAAAATTTCCAAAACGTCTCCGTGCACAATCCCTACTCTCTTTACATCTTCTCTGCGCAGTAGATTTTCTGCACATTCAGAGGTAAAATCCCTCGTGTCTATACACTCTATATCTATATTTCCATTAATTCATGAATTACTTCTCAATATCACTATGTTTTTTTTTTTTAATCTCGTTTGGTTTTATTTATTGGATAGGCGTCGAGGAATTTTATCACGTATATACTTGTTACAAGATGAGCGTACAACCTTTATTTTATTGCTTTAAACCGATAAAAATGATGAAGAAAATATCATGTTGCAAGGTCAATAGGACAATTTACAATCTGAATATGTGCTATGTTTTCATGTTGATAGTACACCTTCCGTGGAATTGGGGTGTTGAAATTGAAAATTTGCGATTGCATACGTTTTCTTTTCTGAAGATTCAGTATTTAGTTCAAGCTATAACATTTAATTGATTCTTCGATGATCCAGAACTCAATCATACTAATATCCAACCCTGTAAAGTAGTCGTACCTCCCATCCTTATTGATTTGATTAAGATTTACAGGCAAAAACAATACAAGATGTTTCTTGCTATCAATTTGGCGATTTCATTAGTGATTGGTCTGTTTTTGAAATTTAATTATTGAATACGACTTGATAAGTGCTGTTCTTGATTTTTGTATTCTTAATCCCTGGGGAATTGATTCAACTTGGTTAATTGTCGCTTGGAATTCAATCCTTTGTTCTGTATGTCAAGGTTACAAATTAAATCGTGTGTTGATCAAACTGAAAAGGGAATAATACAATTCTCAACTACGATATGCAGTCACATGTTAGCTCATGAATGCACGAGCAATTGTAACCATGACGAATTTAGCAGAGCGCTGCTACCACGACATCACAGTTATGGATATTAAGCAACTATTAGTTTTCTTATGAAATCTGACTGAGATGAACGGGCATCAAAAGTTGTGTGTGTTGTACTGCCTTTTATTTTCCCTTGTTAGGGCGATTTGTGGTATATTCTTGATTCGTGTAACGTTGATTTGTTTGTGAGCTGATAATGTTATCTGTAATAGGCTGAGAACTGGCCAATATACTTCATCAACACCGTGACTGCTGTGTTCCTATTGAAGAGCTGACTCGAACCTCTCTAACTTCATCTAGGATCCAAAGGAGAACTCATTTGAATCTCTTTAACTTCATCAAGGATCAAAGGTAATACATTCTGTTTCTCACGACCATGGTGTTTTGGCTAAGCTTAAGTAAATTTTTATTTTCAAACACGTTTAACTAATTTATCGTTATAGAAAAAATTTTATGATTATCCGTGCCATAAGGGCCGGGCATAGTGCCTTCAAGTATTACTTTTCTTCCCCATTCGCTCTTAGAGACTCCAGGATTTGAAATAAATAACCAAAAAAGCTTCAGGAAAGTTGATAAATTAGAAGAAAGGCCTATCGTTCTATTTCAGCCTCTATTGCAACTGCAACGTTACATTTCTTCTTTGAGCAGAACTAATATGATTTCATTCTACAAGGTATCGATTTCCCTCCATTTCAATATATACAAATGTCTGATTTCATTTCCTTTTGCACTGCGAAGAATCATGTTCTGATTGCCATGCCTGCTGATGCTGTTTCTACATAATCCTACTGTTAGCCACAGTGAATGGATTGATACCTAATTCTCACCTGTCCTTCACTTTACCTTAGTTACCTTGCTGGCTGGGAAGTGCAGTCTTGCAATGAGGGGACGTGGTGCACGTGTCTTCCAGTCGAATCCCCTTACACAGACGAAGCCTGGAAAGCATGGCAACTAATTATGAGAGGAGATTATCATGCAGGTGCAGAAGGTTTTAGGACATTACAGTGAGATTGTGAATATATAGTGATCCTGTAGTACTGGACGTAGATGCTGCTGCTAGAATTTGATTAAAAAGATAAAAAAAAAAAAAAAAAACCATCTTTAGGACCAGAGATTAAGGGGTACAACTGTCGTTAGATTTTTTGGGTAAGATGTTGAGTACATGGATGATTGCCATGGTTCTCGCTCGAGGTGAACGGCATAAAACTTTCATCCTCAATTCCTTCATACCCAACAGTATTATTTATTTATTTATTTTGGTTAGGTTGAGAATAGATTGAGAAATACCTATTCCGGTATGTAATTGCTTAAATTTAACAAGAATCAGGGTATAACTTGAATATTTGTGTGTGATCTAGCTGTGTATCTATTGACATTAGAAATCTAGAGTAAAGAATCAATTGATCATGTCCGTGGACAAAAATATGAAATGACATAAATAATCTCTTTTATGGAGCACATGCAAGTTTCAGGTATGAGCTGTGTAGAGAAATTACTCAAATAGTAAATAGCGTGACATGAAGAAGTGATGGATAGAAAATGGAGAATAAAACACGTGCGCACGAGCACAAACACTCACATAAGAGTTTATTAAGAAAATTATGGAATTTGGGTAGACATTAATGCAGGGAAGTCTGGATGGCAGAGATTTGATTGGCTTCTCGCCAGCCATTGCTGGAAATGGGAACTATCATGCAATGCTAGTAAAAATTATGGAAAAGCAGAAAAAATAGGGGAGGGAAATGGATTGTGAGATAGCCAATTCCCCCCTCTTTTTGATGATGGGATTTGAAGGGAGGGAAGGAGACAGGTCATGATATAGTGCATTATATACTTTTGAAGGTGGTTAGGACATAACATACCTCTCCAAAAACAATACTGAATACCTTCTGTTGATAGCCCTGATAGAAATAAAGAGAAAATGTAATGTCAGGTTTTCTGGGAGACATCTATCATGTAAGCCAACCCATTTCTTTATAGCCCTTTTACCTTTGAATATTGTGGGTATGGACGTTCCAAAATACACAGTTCTTCGTGGCAAATTCCATAACAAGTCTCTTGGAACATTGATAGGGTTCAGACTAGATTCATGGTCAGCAAACACCTGTAAACTAACAAACTTTACTCTCTAATCCATTTCAGAAGACGAGTACTTTGATTTACACGGACTTTATCTGATCTTACCTCATTAACTTGGAAATAGGTACCATTGAGTGGAAAGCTTCCTCGCATAGCTGTTCTGCAGGGTATCTGTCAAGATTGGTCATACTAATTAGATCGATTACTATAGGAATTCTCTTGTAAAAGTTCTTTTTTGGTGCCTACTTTTTTATGGGTACCAGTTCAGTAAATTTTTTTTACAGTCTTTCCTTACCAGAAGTGTGCCTCTAACAGTTTGGGAGTTCCCTTCGCGTATACTGTTGCATGAAAAACATGTTTCATTGGTGCACAGATTTCCAGATTCTTGGGAGATGCATCTTTCTGGTGGCCGAATAGAGTCTGCAGTTTCGCCTGGTAAGGAGCATTAACACATTTTGTAGACTCAGTTAGTGCTAAGTTCAATTATTAGTGGTTAATTGTGCAATTTGCTTCGTCTTCTGAAATTACATTCTCTACACAAAATTAGAAGTTATTTTTTTGATTCTCCAAGAAGTGTGCTTGCTTCGTTACCTGGAGTCCATATTGCAAGTAAGTACGAGCTGGGATCATCTGGTTCTCTTTTATCCATCTGCAAATTAAGAAAATAGGGGCATCAAGGAAAATTAGCTTTTACACGTGGATGAAATTTTATAGTGAACGAAAGCTAAGATAGCGTTGCTTACCCTATGTAGCAGAGGATGTGAATCTGGAAGTTCATAGCTGTAGAAGGAGAAAATATTAAAATGATATCCCTTGAGAAATGATATTTGTCACGCTCCTTGTAACTAGGAATAATTTGGTGTAATTATATTTAGTTTTATGATTTATTACTAGTATCTTGCCTTCCATCACTCAAAAAGTTCATGAACAGTAGGCATACACCAATCAAAGATGTCTACTTGTTCCTATGGAGTAGCACATTAATCACAATTTATAGCAGAAGCTTTTGCTTACACTTGATGCTCTGTTCTCAGTCTGCTCACATTCTTAAGTTTAGGCATAGGGATTGAAGCTGCTTCTGGAGTTAAAGCTACTAGGGCCTTTGACATCTGTTTTTGCAAAATTGACTGCAAATTGTGAGCGAACTGTTCCATATTAAGTTGAATGGTAGGAATATCATCAGGATCTTCGAGATTGTTGTCCTCAATGTCACATTCTGGAACTTGTGTTTGGTCTGTTTCTGGAGTTGCTGGCACTTCAATAATAGGCTCTGGTGTAGCTGGAACTTCAATAATGGGTTCGGAGTTGCTGGCTTCAGTGTGTGCTTCCAATTGATAAGCTTGAGGTAAGCGTAACTGCAAAGGATCGATAATTTTCACTGGATTCTGATAAGCTGCATTGTTTTCTATTGCACTCACAATGCTTTTATCTTCAGTTCCCGGGAGAGCAAGCCTCGCACTGCATGCACATTCATGGGAATTAGTTATATGAAAATATGATTTACATGGTTTCATCATTGCTCATATGGGATTTTTGAAGTATATCATCTTAACTTAATTCTAATGTGGCTTCCAAGCTTCAAAGTCTGGTGTTGCACTTGCTAAATCTAATTGGATGGAGTTGTTTTTTGGATCTTATATGGAATTCTTTGGGTGTTGCAGTTTTCTTCACATATTTATTTTTCTCATGTATATTGTCTATAGGCGATATATAGAAGTGTGGAATAATGTTCTTTACCCCTCCTAATGTTTCTAATTGGTTCTTATTAACCTGTTATTCTATTGAGAAATGCAGTGATGGCCTAAAAGATCAAATTTTGCACCAAAATAATGGGAAAAAATGGAGAATGAAATCCGGTTGCTCAATTGCTATAAAAATTGAATGCATAGACCTTGCAAATGCACTAGCGAAATGTCTGCATTCCCCTCTCAGTGGACAAGCATTGCAATTTGGTTTGCTCTTAGTACAAAACACCTGAAAAGATAGAAGAGGTTGCCTTTGGCTTATGTCTTCAGACGTGTTTAATGTTTTCAGTATATAGACGACTGAATGTGGCATACCTTTCCAAAAGTAATCATCTGGTAATGGAGCTCATACCTGTAATAAATTAACATCTTAAACCACTGAATGGCACTTCATTTCGAGTATCAATTATTTATGATTGATTAGAAAGTATAGATTAGTAGAAAAACTATGATTACAGTGTTCTTTGATCAAGCTTGCAGAGTCTTGGCCACAGATATTTCTGAATGGATTCCAATATTGGGTACCTATGCAAGGACAGCAGCATGAGTTATTATCTCTTCATGCTATGATATCATGAAAAAAATCTGATGAGGCATGAATACTCACAGTTCTAGAAGGTGCAGTTGAAGTGACTCAGGCAATGGTTGAAGAGGTACCCATCCCAACCGTACGGCTATACGCCCAACATTTGTGTCAACCTTTCAGAAGTCAGAGAAAATAAAAATAAGTTAGTGAAGTTCTTTTTCGTATCAATTGAAGGATCTGTAATCAAGCTTAAATCTTACTGGAAAAGCAAGGTGATGCAGTGTCAAAAGCCGTACGCACTCCACGCTCTTCAAACCCAAACCCCTAACGCTCAACAGATACTCTCTGAAAAGTATAAAAAGTTGTAAGTGCGCAATGTTCTTTGACCATGTGAAAAGCATTCG
The DNA here is from genome assembly GCA_903798365.1 of Fraxinus sp. 1973-6204. NCBI lineage: Eukaryota > Viridiplantae > Streptophyta > Magnoliopsida > Lamiales > Oleaceae > Fraxinus > Fraxinus sp. 1973-6204. The sequence goes on along the minus strand of CAIGRR010499138.1, from coordinate 16,094 downwards.
GGAAAATCCAGCAAGCTTACTTCGCTTTGTCTGGTGGAACGTCCCTTAGCCATTCCAGATCAATGCTTCCATGGTCTCTAACGAGGCGATTGAGGAATTGCTGCACAAGTTTTCCAAATGGTTATCAACTGTTAAATGGGTTGCTGGATGTTTGAGAATTATGTGCCAACTAAGGTATTAAATATTTGAATGAATAGATTCTCTGTTAAGAACTAAACCTGGATTCTCTCCGCCAGAACATTGTTCATTCCCCTTTCTTTGATGGTCTCGGCAATCTCACTAACATTCGCACATCGTACTGCCTCCCAGTTTACTGAATCCATCGTGTTGGCAGTTCTTTCTCTTCTTCTGCCATCTTCTTCTGCCTGTTTCCTCAAGCAATCCCAATTGACTGGCTTCTGTTTCTCTTTTCTAATTCTCCCCCCATTTGCTTTAGGTTGTCTAGCTGTTTTACCAGGATCTTTCAAATTTGAGCCAATCTCCTTGTGCTCAGGAATTCTTAAATTATCAATGTTGCTACTACCTGTGATATCTGTCAATTTTTGAGGAAACACTGGGATGTTTGGTACTTCCTGCATTTTATAGTTATTTTCTTGACGGGGAAACTGTGACTCCAGTTTGCCTGTAGGGTTTTCAGTTATCTTTTTGTAAACGTCAATTGGATGTTTGTTGCTTGAGTGAACCTTTTCACTGCTGAATTTTGGTATTTCACGGCTTATAGCCAAGAACTTCTGAATTGTAGCTTGGGTTGCAGATTCTGCGGACAACCCACTTAGTTCATTGTCACAAAGTTCTTTTCCAATGGTATCATTCGAGCCTTTGCCATTCTTTTGAAGTACATCAAAGTGTTCTGCTACTTGTGCTCCTGAACTGGATGCCAGATGCAAAGCAGGCTCGCCACAGGTAATATCTGACTGGTTCTCGTTTTGATTTTGTGAATCGGGAGCCATACTTTCTGGTTCGAGTTGCCCATCCTCACACAATTTGTTTCGATTCCCTTGATTGTGAACATTTATTATGCTTTGTGACATCTGTGACAGCTTTCGATAGGCAGTGCAAGATTCTGCTTCTAAGGTTCTGGGTGAGCAAGATTCAGTTCTTTCCGCAGTTTGAGCAATTACAGAATCTGCAGAGTTCTGAGAGTAAGTCACAGAATTCTGAGAAGAAAGTGTATCATCCAAGTCTCTTTCATCGCCAATAAAACCTATTGACTTGTTCACTGCAGATTCACGGGATGTATCTGGACAATTTTTAGAGACAGCTGACAATTGACGACTTAAGTCATCTTTTGGTATGGTGCCAATAAAGCTATCTCCAGGGGACTGGACACTGTTAACTTCTCTAAGGTCATTGTAATCAGATTCCAGAATCATCTTAGAATCTTCACTGCAAGTTGGCTTATTTAACCCTTCATTCCATCCAAATGTATCGTCTGTATCCAGACCATGCCCTTCAGGTTCTTTGAATGTGATTTTCACGTTCTCTTGACAAGATTGTCCTTGGCTGCTTTCTGATTTGAACGGGAATCGGGCAGCAAGTGACATGAAGGCAGAGCTGCAAGAGTGGATAAGCATATTAAAGTGATTTTCCTGGGATTAGCTGAACTCTGTAGAAGTTTAATTGTTACTATTCTGTAAAAGGTTAGAGGTTCAGCAAACCTAGAAAGGTGATCCGAAACATTCTGAGTGAGAAAAACACCAACAACAGAGTCTAAAACCGATCCTTTCCATGGAGAAAACCGCCTGTCCCCTGTGAGATAATATATAGCCATGTGTTTCATACAAAAAGTTAAAACAGACACAATAAATAAAATATAAAAGTATTTTATTTGCTAGATACAGCACAAGACCGTATTAAGCAGGTGCAATGTGCTTATGTTACTCTGATTCATACATAAAACACAACATATATACATTCATGTGTATCTGTTGATAGCTTGGTGTTTAATCAGTGATACTTTGCACGTTGATTGCGTAATAGGCAACGGATCTCCTTTCCTCGTGATTCTGGATAATCAATGCACGTTCGTTCAATAGTTGACTTTTTCCAACCCTCCTCTGGTCAGTTTAGCAATATCATTAATAGCACTTATATTTTTATCTGAAAGAGTACTTTGGGGAAGATAAACCATATTTCCAACTGAAATTTATTAATTAGACAACCAGTTGGCAAATTTGATAACTGTGCATGAATACCTTGGACAAGATGCATGCGTGCAATAAATGAATCTGCTCTTCCACGGAACACTCTTCTTTCTTCTTCCCACCATTTTTCCTTTTCTTCATCTGTGCCGTCAATTCCTTCACTGTTTATATTCTCTAACAGAAGTTTCCACACTCTACTTGTCTCATCATCAAGGTCAACTTTAGGCCGTGGGCGACTTTTTTTAACCTGATCAAATGAGCTATCAAAAGGGATAAGAGCTCCATTTCTTTTATATGGAACAAGGGCATGTTGCTCTTGGTAATTCATACGGCAGGCGATAAATGCATTATGTTTTTGGCTGCTCTTTGCATTTAAATCAAGTTGATTAAATTGCTCAATGATTGCATCAACTGGAGACTTGCATATCCATGTTATAGCCAGTGGAGGGCCTGCATTAAATGTCACAAATGCATCAGAAAGGATAGTTTCTGAAAAACAGCAATCATATATGTCTATTGATTACCCATTGATCTGGCGACGAATTGGTGGTCACTATGTATGTTTTGCACTGTTGAGTTGACAAGTAAGGTTTTCTTTGGTCGCTTCTTTGTCATCATCGTTTTTCTGGTATCAGCAATTGGGGCTTTTGGATCTTGAGTAGGGCCTTTGGATCTCTTTTTATGTGGTGGTTGTAGAATTTCAAATCCTTGTGCAGTTTTTGATGTTGTTGCTCCACTGTCTGCAGAAGCTGGCAATTTTCCACGAATTTCAACGGGTGGCGCCGAGTTCCATACTGGAGCAGGTTCTTTGGATCTCTTCTTTTCCAACCTCTCTGTAGGTCCCATAGCTGCCCGAAATTTTAATTTTTTTTGTTCATTCTGATTACCATCAGCTGCTGCAATCACAAGATTTTCTGAGGCAATAACTGTGGAGTGCATGCTGGAAATCACTGAATTGTGTCCTTTCTCAATTCTCTTTGTGCTGTATATTGCAGGAAAATGCATGCCAGGATTGCAATAATCGTTATCTGTGTATTGTGAAAATATAGCACCGTAGGCCTGCAAAGAATTGTGTAAAGTCCCAGTTGAATTTGACCCGCAAAATTCTGCTTCAAAAGTTGTACCCAAATGTTGTCTTTTTATTCCTCTTTCTTGTCTTTCCTGCATCAAGCATGCTGTGCTGCTGCTGTCGGAATTACTTGGGCTCTTCTGTATTGACTGAGCTTCAGAATTCATAATCAACTGTACATTATTTCCTTCTTCATCGTGAGTGAAATCTGAGAATATAATTTGACATTTTCCTCTTGTACATACTTTTTGATCCGTAAGTGTAGATTTATCATGTAGTGTATCTGTCTTAGAGTAAGGTGAGGGGCAAGAGGAATGTCCTTCAGGTTTTGAGAGGTAACCTTCCATTACTTGCTTTGTAGAGCATGTAGGATCATACGCAATGTTCACTTCAGTCTTCTTCACCGAGGCTTCCCTCCCCTGTATGCACTGAATGGTTGATCCTGATTGATCTTTAGCATTGAAGTTCTGTGCTTGTGATTCCATGTCAAAATTTGGAGATGGATGGTGGTGCAATGAGCTTTCATCACTCCCTTGGCCTTCAACTTCAAACTTCAGAGATCTCCTGCAGGTATTTTTTGTGTGCTGAACCATTTGTGGATCTGTTTCACAAGTTTCCTGGTCTGGGGTAGTAACTGCAGGTTTATCAACTCCTTTTCTTCTGACATACTTTCTCTTACGGGTCATGGCTTCCTTCGAACTTGGGGCATTTGTGTTTGTATTGCTTTCATTTATTTCCCTCTCGAGGGGAGTGGCCGTTGTGCTATTATTAAGTCCTCTTCTCCGAACATACTTCCTCTTTACTTTTGTTGGTTCCTGGGGATCAGAAGGCCTTCCGACACTTCGTTTAGGAGTTATTTGAGATTGGCCTCCTATTATCACTTTGGGCCTGTGTTTTTTTCTTCTTGGTTTCTGCTGTGGCGTTTTGCTCAAGTCAATGTCCTCAGTGCCTCCCTTGTCAGGCTTGTGATTCTCCTCCAACTGTGTGGACATTGTTTCACATACATGATCAACAACCAATTGAGAATGTTCCTTCATTTGGAGGAATCCCCCTAATCCGATCCTCTTGATGGCAATTTCCTTCTGCTGCACGTCTTTTTTGCCAAGCATCTCATCTATGTTTAAATTTGGCATGGCCAACCCCTGTCTTTCATCGGTTTTTGTGGCCTTCTCTGGCGTTATAGGTGCAAACTGGGATGAAACCACCTCGCTAAAGGTTGCATCTGCCGTCCTAGATGGGAAATTGAGGTCAAAGAAGAGCCTGGAACGGATACAACTTCCATCTGTAGGATATACAAGTTTGAATTCATATTAGTGCTAGGAAAAAGAGAAACCATTTGCAAATATCAAAGCAAAGCTATTCTCAAGTTTTTCGTGAGGATATATTCAAATCTACATGCTTTATTTCTTAACCAAGATTTCATAGCCTAAAAGTAGATAGGTTATTTAGATTCTAATTCTGTGTTTTTCTGATGAAATCATCGCAAATTCAAACTTCAGTTGAAGCAGATACTTGTTTATTTCACAAATTCTGTTCCCGTTTCTTGTGCTTCATTCCAATTTTGATATTTCACCTAATTGCTTCATCTTTCTATGCAGTTCTTATATTGCAGGCAAATATTGTTGGGTTCCTCATTCTATGGGCATTGGGAATAGCAACATTCATAGAGAGAGATGAATCTTACCTCATGCACAATCAATTTTTTTATTCCAATTTGAGGAGAAAGTCGTATGTAAGTTTCCCACCTTGAAGTTATATCAGTTATTGTATATCCTATGGTTCATAATGTCATTCAGCAGCACAGTAATAATTGAAAACACGGCACAAAATCAGATCTATGAAGAGAAGCTAGATTAAGGACACTCACCATTGGGAATATTCTGTATGCTGTTGCATTCATCCGGAAAGTTTATTCCAAGGGAAGCTTCTAGATTCACGAGTGAAGAGTTTTCAGTCGTTATTGTACACTGTCTACTGTCAATGTTAGTATGAAAATTTGGTGTAAAAGAGCTGCTTGTTGCATTAAAAGCAGTCTGTGCACTTGCATTGACGGTAGCTGCATCTGCCAGAGCCAAAAGTTCTCTGAAAGACGCGCTGCTCCACATCTCTTCATCAGTTACAGAAAAATTGTACCTGCACAAATCATCACCATTAACTTGGGATTTTTCGGCTATATCTGTTTCCCTAGTGTTAAAACTCCCGTATATGTTAAGAACATTTGCCGAGTCCCAACATGCAGCTGGATTTTCTTGCAGGAACTTCTCTGATGCTCTCTTTGGACCAATTTCTGCCTGGCCTATCTGATTTACCTGCAAGAATTTTTCTGATTCTAGCCCATTGGTATGAAACGCCTGATTATCTTGCCATTCTGTGCAGATCGGCTGCGGTTTTGTTGGCCCGGGCTTTACCGGGGTCAGGGGAACCCAAGAACAACCCGTCTGGAAGTCTTCCAATTCTTTTTGCTTTTCATCCATCCTGGAGTGTTGGGTAAAAATCGTATCTTTCCTATTTCCCCTCTTCCTTTTAGCTATTTCTGTTGAGTAATTGTTAGAGAATTGAGTTGAGACGCCAACTCCACTTCTTCAGCCCTTCAAGGAATTCATAGCACAGGAGAATCAATTTTCAGCAATTTTTATTCACCGTCAACTGATTACTGACAGATTCTGCCAGATAAAAACGAGAAAATATTCATCACAAACATAANTGAGACGCCAACTCCACTTCTTCAGCCCTTAGTAATTCATAGCACAGGAGAATCAATTTTCAGCAATTTTTCTTCACTGTCAACTCTGATTACTGACAGATTCTGCCAGATAAAAACGAGAATATTCATCACAAACGTAAACCTCAGGAACTGGGAAAAATAACAGTAAAATTATAAAAGCAAAATAGGCAAACAATTATATTCAACCAGCGTTTCCTAAAATTCATAACAAGCAGCTCCAATCAACAGATCTCTTGAAAAAATCCGGTTCTTTCTCATGGTAGAGCGAAGATTCTTAAATTTGGTGAATATAAAACTGTAATTATAAAATTTGCAATAGAGAAACAGAAAATAACATCATCCTCGCACTGATCTGTTACAGAATATATTTCGGATTTTGAAAGCCGATTGTTGAAAAATGCAAATTTTAAGGAATTTGGGAGAGCATTTACAATCAGACTCACCTAATTGTTTTTGGTCAAGATCTTGTGAAGCGGTGGACGGCGAGACAAACTGAGCAGAATATTTCTTCATAGAAGAGAGAGAAAGTAGGAGAGTGCAGTTACAAAGAACAGGACATTTATCCACGTACAGAACAAACTTCGAACTCGACCTTCTTTTCCACTCGTTTGAAATAATCTAACGACTACTTTTAAATCTCATATTTCATCGTTCGTATTTTACGAATATAATAATATATTAACTACAATCTATCTTCGAATGTTGCTTTTAAGCAAAGTGCTAGTAATTAGTTATAAGAAGTAAGTATTGTTTGAACTCAGCTTCATTTGAAATATTCAACCATCTACGTTCCGAGTTTCATATTTTGGCCACTTGTGCAACATTTGTTTTGTTAATATATATCATTATAGGTCGATTTAAGTGCTAGTAGATATACGAAAGCACTAGGGTATAGAATATGGTTAACTTCGAATTCTAATTTTTTTCAATCTTTTGAAATATTCAATTATCTATTTTTTGTTCTATGTTTGTTATATGAATTCATATCTTTATGAGTCTATTTTAAAGCTAAGTTTTTTAAGTGCTAGTAGTTAGCGATAAGAAAGTACTAGAGTACAGAGTATGGTTAATTTCGAACTCAACTTTTTTTTTCATTCGTTTGAAATATTCGATTATCTACCTTTTTCATTTGATATTTTGGATATTTGCATAGCGTTTGTTTTGTGAATTTATATTTTTATAAGTCAATTTGAAATCTAAATTTTCTAAGTGCTAGTAGTTAGTGATACGTAAGCACTACATTACTTGAGCTCAACTTTATTTCTCATTCGCTTAAAATATGAAATCTACTTTTTTTAGTCTAATATGGCTATTGTGCAATGTTTGTTTTGTGAATTTATATCTTCATAAGTCATTTTGAAAGCTGAAGTTTTCCATTTCCTTAAAATACTCAAATCATCTATTTTTTAGTCTCATAATTTGCATATTTGAATTCATAACATATTGAGCATTTTATCTTACAAGTCAACTTTAAAGTTAAAAGTTTTATTAAAGTGTTGGTAGTTAGTGATAAGAAAACACTTAAAGAGTACAGAGTATGATTAACTTCGAAGTTAACTTTGTTTTTCATTTGTTTGAAATATTCAATCATCTACCTTTTTAGTCTATTATTTTGGCTATTTGTGCAATGTTTGTTTTGTGAATTTGTATCTTAATAAGTCAATATGAATATTAAGTTTTTCATTTCTTTGAAATGTTAATCGTCTATTTTGAGTCTCATACTTTGCATATTTGTGCAACTTTTGTTTTTCGAATTCAGAACATATTGAGCAGAGATAAATCAACTTTAAAATTAAGTTTTAGTAAAGTGTTGGTAGTTAGTGATACAAAAGCATTAGGGTGAAGAGTAAAAGAGTTGGTAGTTTGTAATCCAAAAGCATTAGAGCGAAGAGTATTCTATTGTTTACTTATGAGTTTTGTATTTTGACTATATATGAAATAATTAATATTAGTCAATTAAATATATAAAAATTCTATTCATGACCGTTATGCCAAATGGACATAGTTCTACTTCTGAGTTTCATATTGAAAGTCTTTTTTTGTGTGAATTTGTAACATGCCGAGCATTATCTAATAGTAAATGTGGATTTAATTAGAGTATTTTCAATTGTAAAACACGAGTTCTTTATCTTATGGTTACATTCATAATGGATATATATTAATGGTTAGAATAATGTCTATTTATAGATTGTTTTGTAACTTCATAAGCAAATTATTATTTTTTCTTTGTAGGTCATTTTTAAAAATGAATTTTAATTGAAGTGCTTGCTTGTTGTGATAAGAACGGAGTTTGATAAAGAGCCATTAAGCTTTTAGAATTATAATAATAAATCAAATTTACAAGTAAGTTTTAATTAAAATTCTTGTAACATAAAATAAAAGCTCTTTGATAGCTGAAGAGTCTATTATGTAGAGCTGAACATTAGTTTATGCAAGTAAGGAATAACAGTTTTTCTAATTTTACATGCAAGTTTTAATTAAAATTCTTCTAATATATCATATAAGATAAGAGTTACGTAGTCTTGAGGGATTGCTCAATTGGTCAGGTTTTGGGTTTGCTCTTCAATGGTCATCAGTTCGAGTTCTTTTAGGGCCATTAAGGTGAGTATCCGACCGTAAATTTTAGGGCCCCGTGGGATTAGTCAAGGTGTGCACAAATTGATCCGAACATTCACAGTTATAAAAAAAAAAAAAAGATAAAGAGTTACGTAGATACGATCATTTGTCTATTTACGTATAGAGCAACATTTTTTTTTTCTAATTTTAGAAGTGAGTTTTAATTAAAGTTCTTATAACAATAGCATAAAAACTATTGGATTTATTTTAATGTACCAAATGTTTTGCATAATATATTTTACCTAATAGACACGTGTAAAACATTATGTAAAATATTTAGTACACAGCATCTTCCAAAGCTGAATGAGAGAGAGATTTTCAGTTACGTAGAGAAAACATTTATTTATTTAGGTACGGAATAACTTTTGAACTTTAGCTTCTTTAAGATACGTATGACCACTATAACGTAGGAATGGATACGAGGGAGAATTAAAATAATAAAGGAAAAAGTTATTTAATTTAATTTATAATATAAAACCTTAAATAAACATTCAGAAAAAGTAGATGCCCAAGGACAACCTCGGTTGATACGTCAATTTCATTTACCCTTGATTTCCGAGTCTTTGACGGTGCCGTTATGACGCCGTTGGTGGTCCCGCACTACTAAGATAATGATACGAGCTTTTATAGCCGGTGGTTGGATGGTAATCTAATTTAGTTGAAGATTTTGCATTTGTGGTTGGACAAGAGTGATAATGCTTTTCTTTTCACGAGATGATCTTTTTTTTTTTTTTTTGTTTGTTTGCAAACACGTCCTAGTTATTACGCCCCCTTTTGGTGTAGTTAAAATTAACGGGTGTTTTCAGTTGAGATTTTAGTGAATTTTTTAAAAAATTATAAATTCAAGTATCCCCCATTGAAGATTTTAGGGTCCGTTTGATTGCAAGGGTGGAAATAAAATATTTTACAGGGAAAATAATTGTCTAGAAATTATTTTTAAGGGAATTGTTAATTAAGTGTGTTTGATTGGTATAATTTTTCACTTGAATTTTTTTAAAAATTTTGGATCTTTTTCTTCACGTTTGACTTCATTTTACATGGAAGTTGTTCAATGAAGTTAAATTTTTTTTTTTTTTTAACAATTGGTTATGAAATTTGTTACCATTGCCAAAAAGTAAAAAAAAAAATATATATATTTGCTTTAGAACTATTTTTTTACCATTTTTTAATCAAAGTTTAGTGTTCGTTTGGTTTCGTTTTACCNTGGGTATTTAATAGCGTGTTCACAAAGACTCTTACGTGAGGGGGACATTCTTTGGTGAGATGGGATAACACGGTCTCCTTAATCATCCCTAAGAGAGACTACCTCTGAAAAGAAACAATTGATAAATATTGAATTGCACCCATACTAATGTTTCCATAAAGCAAATAATCTTTATAAAAAAAAAAAAAAAAGGCCAAAAATGTGAGAAAATGAATTCCCTAAAAAAAGTGGAAAAGGGGCTCGTGGAGAATGGGTTGGAAAAAATTTTGCTTGAAAAATTTGTATCATCAAACAACACAAAAGTGGGAAGTGGGAAAATATTTTCCATTTTTCATGGAAAATTTAACAAAGCAAACAGGGCATAATGTATTTTATTAAGCCCTTGTTTGATCATCATTTTTACCAAAATATATTTTTCTCTCTTCTTTTCAACTATACATTTTTAAATAAAATAATATTATACGTAAACTTAAATTTTTTACTTATTTTTTAATTAGTAATGCTACATGAACATAATAAATAAAAAAATAGCCAAACAAAGGATGAATGTTGACAACACAGCACCTGTCAATATCCTTGTCTACTAACCCAAGTAGCATTACACATTTTAACTATATATTCTTCATCAATTTACAATTCTAAATGCATTCTGTACCAAAAATGGGACTCAAACATGCCCTAAATTTTAAATGTTCCTAACTAAAATCTATTAAGATCTAAATATCTTGATAATTTGTGAATTTATAAGAACTTTAAAAGATTTGAATGGATTTTAAGTTTAAAAATATACATAACAACCTTTTTTGAAATTCCATCATTTTTAATGAAATTCTTATTGAAATTTACTCAAAATCACGAATTTCAAAAGAGTTCGTAATATTTTAAAAATAATTAAAATCCCAGTTTAGGACATTCGCGCAAGATCTTTAGTAGTTTTAATAAAAATTGATGAAATGCGTAGTTGAAAATTGGATAAAATTTGTGAGTCAAAGAAATACGTTATTAAAATTAATTTTTTATTTTGATTTAAATTTACAACAAAACTTTAAGTCATGCCAAACATTGACTTTGTAATTTTTATTTAAAAATATTAATAAATGGTTCGTTATGTATATTTATTATCTAGCCCCTATTTCGTAACGATTGAAAGTTGATGAAGATTTTTAAATCAAAGTCAATAATTAATTTTAACATTACGATTCACAATAATTCAATCATAAATTTTATCAAACTTTATAAAATTTGATTTTAATTTACACTAAACAGAGGTATAGCGTTGTCACTCTTTCTTCTATGAATTATTAATTTTATTACGCTAGAGATGTAAATTTTGTGATTAGGTAAGAGTGGTCCATTTTTTTTCTTGCCTACTTTTCTTTTGACAAGTAATTGTTTTTTGACATGTCAATCGTTATTATGGAACTTTTATTTAAAATGTTAATAAAAAATTGGTACATATAGTTATTTGGTGTGTTAAATGATAAAACAGAAATTATACAAATTACATTTTAAATAATATAATGTACTACAATAATTGTGCGAAAATGTAAATAAAATATCAATTTTAGTAGATTTTATTGGAAGATAAGTATTATCTATGAGATAAAACATTAAGAGATTTACGGGAAATAATTAAAGTTTAAGCAAATATTTAGTTAAAAGTTTTACTCGCTCATAAATAGATATAAATGAACAATTATAGTTGAATGGTACTTGTGAATGCTCAAAATATGAGGATAAATAGTGTTTCAAATGTTTATAAACAATGTATAACATTGAACCATATATAGGCTAATATTTAATTAAGAGTAGTGTTTCTTGTACAGAAGAAGAAGCAACAGAAATTCACTAGAATAGACTCACATGTGGGTTCCGCGTCTGTTTTTTTTTTTAATACATGGTGGGGCCAACTGTTTGTGCCTATTCTGACCAATTTCTGTTGCTTCTTCTTCTATACAAGGGGAATAATTATTTAATTAAAGTGCTTGTAATTTTGATAGAAAGCACTTTGATAGAGAATATGATTATGTCCCGTTTGACAAGGCTTGTTGAGATTATGAGATGATGAATTTCGTAAAATGTATCGTTAAAAGTGGATAAAAGTTGTATGTTCAATGAAACGTATTGTTAAATATAAAGTTTAGTCAGCTTGAAAATCTCAAAAAATAAAAAATAAAATTGTTAAATAGGCACTACATTCATAGTCCAATATTTATTAATGTTTAAAATAATATTTCTACTAATAGCTTGTTTTGTAAGTTCAAAAGTGAAGTATAGGGAAAATTGCAGATGCGATCCCACACCTTTTCAATTTTTGCAGACTTTACCTCAACATTCACTTTATGCCATCACAGGTTCCAAACCTTTCAGAAATATGTAGCAGAGGTCCATTGGACGATTTCCGTCCATTTTGCCGTTAATCAACCTGAAAAATAAAAAAAATGAGATATTTTGACCATTTTAAGGAGGGGCATTTCCGTCCATACAATAATTTTTCTTTAAAAACAATAAATAAAAGAAAAAAAATCATCATCTTCTTCAAACACCCGATCCCCACCCACCAAAATCCCAAATACTTCAATCAACGCAATTTTTCACAGTAGACATCCCAGATACTTCAATCAACGCCTATACTTCAACGAACAAGGGGATCTATACGACTTCAAACAAATCGGCCATGCCAACATTTCCATTTCTTCCGTCTCCGTAAAATCCTCCGTCGCCTCGCCAGACCCCTCTCGCCTCGATTTTTTCCTCATATCAAAGGAATCCATCATCCAGTGCTCTATGAGCTCCGGCGGAACCCTTCTTTTTGCCTCCTCGATTCTAGATTACTTTCAGGGACCTATCCCCTCCTCCCCGCTCCTCATTCACACATTCTTACCCGATTACCCTTTGTGAATCCATGGCTTCTGCCTTGGACCTTGATAAGAGATCACAAAATTGGTCAAATTCCTGTGACTTGGGTTCGATTTGGTGGAGGTGATTGTTGAATTTAGAAGGAATAGAGGTGGAAGGAATTGAATCTGAATACACAGAGGGGGATTTTTTTGTAGAAAATGGAGAGGGAACGAGGTGGGAGAGTTTAAAGAAATGCAGAACTTCCCCAAATTGGAGAGACAATTTTGATCCACTTCACAATTTTGTGCGAATTTTCTTCTTCCCCTTCTCATTCGTGTATGGCAGCGGGAGGCTTTGGATTTTGACCGTCATCTAGATTCTTGGTCGAGGCCGAGTGTGCATAGATTGATGTTTGTTTTGTATTAATTTGATCGACGACGACAGGGCAGGGGCCGGGGAAAGCTGTGTAAGGTTGGGAAAGGATATAGGGGGTGGTGATGCCGGAAGTGTGCCGACAGTGTTGCCTGGGAAGAGAGGTGTTTTTTGTTTTTGTTTTTGTTTTTTTTATTTAATGAGAAAATTGTATAGTTACCATTTTGCCCTTTTTAATTTTGTCAAAATTGGTCAAAGTCTGTTATTCTTGGTCAACTAATGGCAAAATGCACGGAAACCGTCCAGATGGATCTCTGCTGCATATTTCTGAAAGGTTAGGACTTGTGGTGGCACAAAGTGAAGGTTGAGGTAAAGTCTGCAAAAAACGAAAAGGTTTGGGACCACGACTGCAATTTTCTCTAAAGTATATTTTCTTGTAAGTTGCTGATGAATTTTAACTAAAGTGCTTGTAGTTGTGACTTGTGATTAATTAAAAAGTAGTTGAAGATGTTAACATTTGTTTCTGTCAATTAAAAAGTAGTTGAATTTGTCCACGTTCGGCAAAACTTAAAATTATTTATAAGTTGGTTAAATTTTATTTTTATTCACCCAATTCGTGAGAATCACAATTTTTATTAATGTTTTACCATACAATCCTTGGGATCCACTATTTATAATTAAGTATACGCTTAGCCAAACAAGCATGAAAACGTTAAGATATTGACTAAAGTAATAGTTCAATATAATATTATTAAACAATCATTTTACGTACTTTGGTGACTATAAGGTCAATTCATAACAATATAATATTTTTAAATAAAAACCCACGTATAGGATGAAACCCATTGTACAGGGGATATTGATAGAAAACTGTGTCGGAGTGAGATGGTAGATTGTGATTGGTAGCGTTAAAATTATTTTTTGTTCAACTACCAATCATAGTCTGTTAAGTGTGAACCTGATAAAATGCCTGGTAAAAGTTCTTGACGTTGAAGCATGATTGTATAACAAATAAGTTGTCATCCACAATTTGTCATTTCTTACAAAAAGAAAGGCCAAACAAATGTTTCCACCACCACACAATATTCAACAAAATCTATTGAAAAGTAGTTGATGACGTAAAAGATTTTCTTCTACCATTTAAAAAGTAGTTGGAGACGTAATATATATATTTTTTCTATCAATTAAAAAGTAATGGATATCGGTAAGATATTAATAGATGTGACAGTTCAATATAATATTATTAATCAATCATTGTTACGTACTCTCTTGACTCTGGAAAATAAAGTCAATTCAATGTATTAAACACTGTTACCAATCAAGTTGTTGGCAAACTTGTCTTTTTGTGGTCATGCATACGTATATTGTGCTAAGTCACAAAGATCTAGCCAGCATCTTTGGCCAAGCTTAAGGAGTGCTCACCACCTCTAATATTAAAAATTAATTTAAATCAAAGTCAATAATTAATGTCAATCACATATTTTATGGAATTTCAACAACACAATTCATCAATTTTTATCAAAATTTATCGAAAATCCGATTTTAATTATCACCGAGCAGGGACTACGTAGGGGGATGTATTCAATTAAGGCTTTTAAGGACTTTTGAAGATGGCGTATTCGATTGAAACTCTTAAAGACTATCTAAAAGTTTGGGTGTATTAAATAGAAACTTTTATAAACTTTTAAAAGATCTCTAACAGTCACGAGGAATTCAGTGAAAATTTTTAAAAGTCTTTACAAGCTATGATGTATTAAATTAACGACTAATAGGAAATTTATAATTTACTATACTTTTTGATAGAAAATATAAATAAAAAATCTCAAAAAAAATCTCCCATCCAACGCGAGATTTCTCAAAGCTGGCATCTTCTCATTTCTTTCACGCTCTAGGGTTTTCTCCATATCTTCCAATCGGGTAATTTGGTTTGAGCTTTGATAATAAATATCATAAGCTACAACAATTTATTCGGTTTATCGATGAAAAGGAATTTCTGCAATTTGAAAATCGACTTGAGAAGTTGTTACTGATGTAACTCGACTCTGGGAACTAGAAATAAAGGTATTGAAAATTAGAAAGAGATGTGTAGACGCTCGGTGATAAATGTTGCATAAATTCAATGGAGTTAGTTACATTTTTTGTGCTATATTGAAAAGCAAATAAGACATTAATTAGCGAGTAATGTTATTCATCTTCACTGAGATTACAAACACAGTCTTCATTTAATTCCACCTTTTATTTAATCTATCATTTAGAGCCACATAAACTGTGTTTGTAACCCCACTGGGATGAATAACATTACTCTTAATTAGCAGACAGTTTTCTGGAATTGACTATATATTTTAATTCAGATTGGAAGCCTTTGTGTCAAGTAGTAACATAATTTAATGACCTAACAATTTATACTGTATAGTTAGCATCCATATATGGGATTCCTATTAGTGTATTTATAATTTCTATGGTGCTCTTTTTTTGGGAAAAATGGTTGAACTTTTGTGTCAAGTAAAATCGAGCCTTCAACTTTATTTGAACTTTGAAAATTGTTTCCCGTTTGTTGGTCGACATTGGTAAAATTAACGTGGAGAGTGTGTGTGGTGGCTTATGTGGATTCTGATTGGTTGTTATCCTCACAAGTAGAAATACAATGTCACTGAGTGTTCATTGAACTTCAATTTGTTGTTTCCAACTACTAATCATTCTGTTAGTCAATATTCGTAAACTTAATGTTGATAGAGTGCGTGACAAATGTTGTGGAATAAAAACTCCATTGCTGCATACATGAACTTTAGGACTTTAGGCCGATCGAGAGATTAAACAAATGTACCTGTTGAAAGTGCCTCCAAGGGTCATATGAATTCATTTCTGTCATTTTTATGTTAATGTTATTTGTTTACATTTTATTTCACCTTCGTCATTCATAGTTTGTTTACATTTTATACATTGTGTTAGGTTTTGTGACAAAAATTCTATGTGATTTAGAAATTTGTTGCATGAAGGAAGCTTGTTTAATCTTGATTTAGAAGTATAGTTTGATTGTGAATCAAAAATAATAGTGTTTTGATGATTGGAGGAAGATTAAAGTATTTGGGTTTGTAGAGTTCTAAGTTGTGAAGTTCAAATTTC
>CAIGRR010499123.1:0-14300 GCA_903798365.1 Fraxinus sp. 1973-6204 | reverse complement strand
ATGGGATTAAAGTGATTTCTATAAAGAGAGAGTTTTTCCTCCAACATTACTTGTTCCTATATTTTCTTACTTCAAAAATTATCTATCCAAAGTTGTAGTAATTTAGCCTACTTGGTTAGATTATTCGTGTGTTTTGAAAGGCTGACTTAATATTTCCTCGTGAGTGACGGGAATTGTGAACGTTAAGACCGCACGGTGTCTAGTTATTCCAGTGTGAGAAAACTAACCACGTGACATGCTGCTGCCATGAAGGTTGGAAAGGGACCTGAGAATTCAGGAAAGTTTATCGCGGTATGCTAAAATTTATTTTTTATTTTTTTTCATGTTGGTGATATCTCATGTTAATCAAGTGAATGTACTCCATATAATCAGGCTTAGTAATAAATTATACATAATCCTTGAACTCTGGTAATCATAAGTTTCTGAATCTGTAAACTTTCAAGTATACAAGGTGGTGTATGAACGTTGGTTTATTATAAACTGGTTTCACAAGGTTTGTTATGACAAATGATTTGTCCTTCAATAGATGCTTATGAATGGTGGACTGAATTGGTCCTACATAAAATGAAAGTGAACAAAACCCTGAAGTTTCATGTTGAAGAACAAGATGTAGGTCTAAACTGGACCTACAGTATGGTGCTCTCTCTCTCTCTCTCTCTCTCTCTCTCTCTCCCCCCTCCCCTTCACTTATTATTATTATTATTATTATTATTATTATTATTATTATTATTATCATCCCTTTAAACTTGTAAGGAATGCCTGGTTGCATGAGATTTCTACGGCATGTTTGGTGGGGAGGATTTATAGTAATGGACAATATTAAATAAGAAATAGAAGTTAAAATTTTGTTCATTATTGTGTTGAATTCTATCTATTACAAGGCATGAAACTTGCACATAATGTTAGTTAGTGCATTTAGGTAGTTTGTGGCTTTGGTCTCGGAATGTTGCTTGCAATGGCCATGGTTCCAACAGTTTTGGTAATTTAATGGTTTACTACGACCAGCGTTACTATATTTTGCTTTTATTTTGTTGACTAATGTTATGTGTGAAACTAGAATTTCGTCAGCATTTAAGGGGAAGTCTTGGATATAGAAGAAAATACTTTATGCAATTGAAGAAAGGAGAACGGTAGAGTTGAACCTAATTTGAAGTTATGTGTTCTTGAAGGTTGTGTTTCCTAGCTTTGGAGTAAGATATTTGTCGACCATTCTTTTCCAGTCGATCAGGGAGGAATGTGAGAAGTTGCAGCGTGAAGCTTAAATTTCATCATATTGCAGAAGCCATTGGTTGCAAATAGATATTGGTTTATAATTTTTCCATTTCGCAATTTAAACATTTTACACGTCGAACATGCGTGTGGTGGTAATTGTAGTCTTTCACTGCACATAGTAAACCTACAATTCCTCATTCGATATCTGATAATTTTGCCAAGGAAACGAGTGGATTTGTATCATGTTTGTACGCTCCAAGAGCGTGTCTTTTGAGAATGAAGAGTTAAAAGATGAGAATGAGATATGGCAAAGATCACTAGTATTAAAAGCACTGTTAACATTAGAATTCATATCAGCTACACATAGTTACTATATCATTCAATGAGAGAGAAATCATCTTCAAAATGAGCAGAAATTCTGAAATTTAGTGAAAGTTCACGACTTCAAAGGAGGATACACCAGAACTTTATGTCCTATCTTACACCCTATACCAAACTCAGGGTTCCACACAATGGAGAAATAGGTGCAACCCTTTCAAAACATGAAGGGCATGTTTTTTAAACATACGTCAGCTTGATCATAGCCACCGGATTTGATTATTGAGTCTAGACATAGTCCATATTGAATTCGATCTGTGTTCTCTGAGAGTTGGACCTTTAATAAAGTTTCTTTTTTTGTGTTCCTAGCGATTCGATTCAAAACCTCTCTTAAGAGACACTTAGGTGGAATGTTGGTACCAATTGACCATTAGGTTATATTCAACTTAAGTGCTTCGTAAAGGAGGTCTTGAGTTAAAATCATTGAAGATGTAAGAAAAAAAAATCCATATTGGAACCCAACCTACACATGCTTACAACACAAACCGAATTTAGCATTCAACTTAAGTTCCTTAAGGGAGGTTTTCACTGAGCACGAAAACATTACGTTGGAACCCAACCCCAATGGGAATGCATACACTAAGAATTGAAATCCTGCATGGAGCATGTCTGGACTCGATGACCAAATGCGGTGGCCATGGTTGGGGATGTATTGTTGTTACATGTTTGGTGCATGATAGTAAACAACACTACAACATAAAAATTATAGCTTCTTTTTCTTCGTGAATGTTGTCCCAGTCCCTGTATGTTTCTCCTGTTCACATCAGTTTGATTTGCATTTTTTTTTTTCATGTAATTTGATTGGGAACTTGGACTATTTCAAGTAACATATGACATACTAATCTTATATTTCCAAATAACTGCATAAAGGCCTAGCCTCAAAGGCAATTCCTTACTTTTACAAGCAATTGTTTGATCCACCTACATAATTTCTTCATTATCCTTAGGAAGAACGGTGTTATTGTGCAGCTAAACAAAAAAGATGATCATCAAAATTGCATTTTATTTTAAGCATGCTTACAAACATAAACACTATATACGTAAAACATAACAAAGACCACGCGTTCTAGGAGACAATATCGAAAACTAAAGCAGAAATAACCGTATCTACAGCCATTTGTCACTCCCAACAAAATCCACGCACTTAGAGCATCACTTCCCTATCAAATATCCAGCTAAACGGGATGATGGGTGCTTGTTTGGCCCTTCCTTGAGCTCTCTCCTCCAGTCGTCTTATTCTTAGAGGCAACCCACATACATAATCTTGTGCTTTTAACCCTTCTGCTGATAGTCCAATTAGGTCTGCCACTTTCCATCGACCAACCAAAAATTCTAGAATGTCTGCATAGTCTCTAGCTGTATAGACGCCAAGCCGCTGAGCAACAGCCGAAAAGTGTTCAAAAAGGTTATCATCACTGCCATCATACATCAGGTGTGCTGGCATAGAGATTTTCTTCCTCATCATGTCACAAAAAGCAAGCACGGTTCCATCAGGGTCAATCTCAAATAGCTTTTCAACTATCTTGGTGTATGCTGTTTCATGACGCTTCTCATCCGAGGCAATTGTACCACATATTTGAGCAAGATTTACATCCCCGTGCTCCTTAGCAAGTCTGGCCGTGTTTCCATGGGAGATGAATGTAGCCCTTTCTTGAAATGACGTATAGATAAATCCAAGGTAAGGATTATTTTCTGTTCGAGGATCCTGGAAACATTTCAAAAGTATAAAAGATAGAAACGAAGAGTCTACACCCAAAACACACGATAAGGGATGCAGTTCCTTGAAATTCTAACTAAAGATAGAAAGAGAATAAGATTTAGGAAAACATTAGCGATAGCAATTGCAGTACTCAAAAGACTTCCAAAAAATAATGTGGCAAGAATCTCACCATTCCTGACCCTATCAGAAACTGAATTGTCTTCTCAATTTGTTTCATGTCTACTCGTCCAGATAGGTACAAATATTTATTTAAAACGTCCCCATGCCTGTTTTCTTCAGCAGTCCAAGCCCTTGTCCAAACTGCCCAGGGAGTAAGGCTAGCCCCTGTTTCATCTCGCACACCATCCAAAGTATTAAGCATTGTTTGATACGTTGGAAGAGCTTCTTCAGTGACCATATCTCCAACTAGAACAATGAAATAATCATCCGGTATCTCCTTGGCTCTCTCCCTCAATTCTTTGACTTGATCATGAAATCCATCAGAAGCAGGATCTGGCAGGAAATCCTGTGGCTGCCAGCATTTCTCGACTGGCTTCAGGTAAGCCANGCAGGATCTGGCAGGAAATCCTGTGGCTGCCAGCATTTCTCGACTGGCTTCAGGTAAGCCAATAAATCTTGCTCAGCCCAGTTCTCCAGGCTTTTGAAGATCTCGATCTTTTGAGGTGGCATAGAGTGTGTTACTTGAACGTGAACCTCGCGGGGAGGACTAAAAGGCTTCTTGAGGGTCTCAACCTCACTGCAGCATTAGACAAACACAAAAGAAATAGGATTAGATTATTTCCAAAAAAGAGAGATGATAAATATTAAGATTTATTACAAGCACCGACATATCTAAGTATTGACCTCTAGAATCAACTTGTTATTTGCCTCCTTGGATTACCACATGACAAGATTCAAAAATAAAAAATAAAAAAAATGAAAGGATAGTAACTACATATTTCATGAACTTGATGGTGTAATAATCTCCCAGTTTCAAAATTAATGCTCTGGTTAACCTTTCCGAAAGTTTTTGTAATCAATATGTTACATTGAAGTAATTGAGACTTAAGCCATACACTTCTTAAATTGGCAGTATTTAATTGAAATTTTAAAATAAAACTTCTAGTCAATACATAAATAAAATAAAATATTGCTCCGGAAAGAAGACAGATAACCACATAAATAAATTAAGTCATTCATTGCGTGAAGAGGAGAGAGTGCCATATAGAGATTAGGTTTATGGTTATGTAGTATGCTAGTTTATAAGAAGTCATGAAAGATGCCTATATCTACGATATATAGATTTCAAGTCTAACATTGTAGAGGGATATAGGTAGAAATGAATTTATTCTTTATCAAAGATGCTTGTGTTACAAGCTTACTTCACATAAACTAAAGAATCACTCATTGTACATATCTCTTATATAAATTCTTATTCAATATTTATTGTTGTATCCTTTCGTGTTGGAAATGCAATATCTTGTGCAGTTATATGATAAGTTTACTCAACACAAGAGAAAGTTATACCAATCAAATGTGAGTTTAAAAAGTGTATCTTACGTATAAAGTAACTTTTTCACACGATCAGAGAGCAATGGGAATCTCCATAGGAACTAGTCATTAGATTTCAAATATGGGATCTCTGTCAATGGAATATAAGAATAATCGAATATAAGATACCATATTAAATAGGTTACCATTACTGAATATTTTAATTGATAACTATCATATTTAGTTGTGATCTTGGTTTTATATAATGAAAGAACCTCTCACTTTGAGAGGCGTAGAGTCTTATTGAGTATATTTGACATGACATCAGAGCATGCAGGCTTTGTATAAAGCCTTTTATTTAATTGGACTATCATTTAGTTGGGCTATTAGCTGCAATTATTATCTTTGTTGGGTTATCAACGTCAGGAAAATATTCAATTGTTCATTTTAATGGAAAAAATTACTATTCTTGGGAATTTCAGTTTAAAGGTTTTTGTTTTTTCGTTGAGAGAGAGACATGGAGTGCAAACCGTTGAATTTTGGTTGCTCGGGTGATGAGCTAGAGTTTTGGATTCTCAAAGGAAGATCATTGAGTTTTGGTGTATGCTATTTTGTGGGGTTTCTTCCAACTGCAGCATCTTTGGCCAGCGATATATTACTGGAATTTTGGCCGATGCATTAGTCGTTAGAGCTTTTGTTGGAACAAATTATGTGCTCGACTAAGTTCTCCCGACTGATAGGGTTCATTGTGTGTGGTCAGCACACTTCGTGAATTTCTTTTGGAAATTCTTCTTGGGGTATGAGCTATCTGGAGTGGTTTTGAAGTGTTCTTGGAGTGGTTATTGGCTTGTTATTGGCTTTTCTTGCAATCTTTACTCTTGGGTCTCTCGTCACTATTTTTCGTAGATGGTTGTTGTGATTTAGGTATGCATGAGCATTGTCACCATCGCTAATTCATGATTGCAAATTGTTGCTTTTATCGACATCAATTTGAGGGGGATGTTAGTGGAATATAAGGAAAGCTCGTATATAAGTAAAGATACCATGTTAGATAGGTTACCATTAATGAATATTGTAATTGATAACTACCATATTTAGTTGTGATTTTTGTTCTATAATGAAAGAACTTCTCGCTTTGAGAGGTATCGAGTCTTATTGAGTATATTTGACAACCATGAGATAACAACCTGACATGATCCATGATACGAGGAAAAGTCTGGTCAATGATCCATTGATCGTTGAGGAAGAGCCTATGACTAGGTCGCGAGTGAAGCAGGTCAAATAAGCAATGTGACTACTTGCTCAAGCCGCGGTGGACGAACATTGATCACGACAAGCAAAGAGACAAGTTCTCATGTTGGGCATGGGAAATGAAACGAAAAGGAGTAACTTGATTCGAGCAATGAAAGGAGATGATGGAAGACCACATAGTTGTGCAGGGCATGCAATCGCATGCCCCTTTACCGAAACCACAGTGAAGGACATCAGTTGGTCTATGCGACCGCATAGAATTACACTATGTGGTTGTATAGTATATTTTCGCCGACAAGTTTTTCGAATTTCGCGCAATCTTCTATTTTTGTTAAAACTCTATTTTGTGATATCTTTTATTATTTTTAGAGTTTAATTCTATTTTTACTAGGGTTTTATGGATTCCATGTAAAATAAGATTATTATTTTAGTTGTACCACACACAATTTGAGATATATTATTGCAAGACTTATTGCTTTCTTCTTATTCTTCATTCAATTAATTTTGAACTTATCAAGAATTAAATTCTTGTAGTATTCATCAATTTAAGTAAGGTTCATAACTTTTTGTGATCACGGGGTCAAGATATTGTTAGCGATTGTCTTGGTTCTTTGATTCAATAATTTATTGGGGTCGAGCTTTCAAACGTTGATTCTTGACTTTCTTGGGTTTGATCTAATCTATCGTGGATTTCGTAGCTCAATTGCTACGTGGGTTCACATCACAACATCAATATTTTAGATACAAAGACCGCCATACGTCCAACAACCTTTAGGAGAGTAATATGTTTGTGTGTGATAACTGTCTATGATTAATGTTGAGTCATTAAGTGTGTGTTTGTCTCCCATTATTGTGCAAGAAATGAAGTAATGAATAGTATTTTTTGGAGAATGCGTGGTTGAAATTTAAAATAACTTTATTGTTTTGTGTATAGAATATTTTATTGGATGAATGTGTGGTGGAGAATTTTACTGTAGCAAACAATGTTTTGGAATAATGGGAGACAAATGGGGCCTAAGATGTAAGAGTATCCATGCTTTTAACTTGTACACATAAACAGCCTCCATATGAGGCAACAAATCGAGTGAACGGGGATTTTAAATTTCAATGGTCTCTTGAACTTCCTAATAATTAATCCATTCTTGAAAGTAAGAGTAAGTCCTTTCCCCTCAGAAGCAGGGTTCTTATTCTTCTGTTTGTCCATGAAAAAAAACTAAAGCTTGAAATCAATATAAAAAACTTTAAACTTAAATTGCACGCTTCAATCAAAATTATGCAATCGAAACCCAATGCAAACACACACACTCTCTCTCTCTCTCTCTGTTTATGTTTGGTAAACAATTCTTACCAAAATGAAGTTAAAAAGAAAAATTAATTAAATATCGCATCCTCATCAAAAATGGAAATTCACATACAACAAAGCAAGTCGATGCAATTATCTGCACCAATGCAGATAAAATCCAAAACATACTCCATCCATTTTTTAATCTCAGAAAAGCAATTTCAAATTTAAACAATTAAAAACCCGCAATTTAAACTAAAATAATAAAATAAAGATAAAAAAACTGAAAAATAAATTCAATTAATGAAAAAAATGAAAGCTTACTTGGAGTTAGAACGCAGAGTTGAAGCCATGAAGAACTTGGGAGATCCGAGGCTGGCCATTTGTGGAAGAGCAAAAGATGAGTAATTTTGGGATTGACAGTTTATGGAATTCAGACTCAGCTTCAAAGCCATTTCTATTCTCGATTTCTCTCACAAATTCTGGGTTTGATTTGTTTACGGAAACAGAGCCACCTGCAGCAACATACAGTGTTTGTTCGTGAGAGAGAGGAGGAGGGGGGGAAGGAACCTGGTTCTAGCGGGAGAGAGATCCAGGAGCATATTTATGTGAATAATATCGTATGTAATGACACTATTACCCTTCTTATAATCTTATTTGCACATTCAATTATTCTTAAATTCATACAACACTTTGTAATTGATTTTAATATTATTTTTTCTTTAATATTTTGGGTAAATAATAAGCATTAGTTCCTAACGACAGCAATTTCTCATATCTACAAAAAAGCAAAATAATCATTTGTTCATGTTAATTCTAACGACTATATTTTCTTATGTCCGTCATAGTTATTTCCTCGTCTTATGGTGTGCATTATCTTGATATTGATCTTATGTTTGATACGCATTAAATTTTTCATTCTCATTNTTCATGTTAATTCTAACGACTATATTTTCTTATGTCCGTCATAGTTATTTCCTCGTCTTATGGTGTGCATTATCTTGATATTGATCTTATGTTTGATACGCATTAAATTTTTCATTCTCATTTTTCTACTTATTTTCAACCACACATTCTTCAATAAAATAATATTTTCTATCACATCAATAACTTTTTCTACTTTTCAAAAATATGTTTTCCATCAATTTACTATTTTAGAATACATTCTTTCAAAATAATGTGACTCAAACATACCCTGAATTTAGGGGTGGCAATCGAGCCGATCCGGCTCGTCTGCTCGGCTCGCTGCTCGGACTCGTCTTTTTGACGAGCGACTTATGGGCTAGTCCAAAATTGATTTTTTTTTTAAAAAAGGCATATCTTATATATAAAAAAAAAAAAAATTGGATGAGCCGGAAGTTTTAGCTCGGCTCAGCTCGTCGGCGCCCACGAGCGGCGAGCTCGGGGCACGAGCCAAGCTAAAGCTCAGCTCATTATCTACGAGCTCGACTTGTGCGTGCGAATAAGGGTCGGCTCGGCCAGGCCCATTGCCACCACTAACTTGATCATAAAAATTTGAAGGGAACTACCAAGTAGTGAGTTATGTTCAAACTGAATTCCGTATTATGTACTTCGGAGAGGTTGATCATGTGGGATAACTTCTAGATCTAGATTAAAATATAAAGATTTGAATCTTAACAAGATTAATCATTTAAGATGAAAATCCAAATAGACAAAATATCCAAAGAAATAAAGGCATGAATTTGTCTAGTAAAAGTATGACAGTCATATCCATTTCCTTTAAAAGAAAAGCATCTTCTGCAAAATTTGTTTAGACGACAACAATTACAAGCATTCAATTTTCGATAAATGTCAAGCCTCAAAATATCTTCTAAAATGGACAAATATTCAATACTATTTATAGTTTTATATTTTTTTTCTCTAATCATCTCTAATAATATCATCAATTCCAACACGTCTTGAATTTCCTTTAAAACGCCTATATGTACTGAAGTTAATTATACGTTCGAGGAAGGAAAACATGCCTAGTAAATCAGGATATCTTTTAAGAATGTGTTCATCGAAGTATATTCATAGTGTTTTAATTTAAAAAAGTAGTTTTGTAATAAACGAGGGGCAACTTAGTGAATTGAGAAAGTGAAAGGTTAAAATAATATTTTGTGTCTTCTAATGTCAAACTAACTTTAGAGTTCAGACAAAACTGTGCAAAGATGTCGACAAAACGTAAGGTATTGAGGTGGCTCGACTATATACCTTTGTTGGGGATGACTTGTCAAATGCAATAAACAATAGAGTTCCAAGCGGAATTCATGCAAAGGAAGGAGAATATCCATGTTTTGGTTCGTTATTGGGCAATGAATCATGCCCCCACCCCACCCCTACCCTCTACCCCTATTCAAAACTCTCCCTCTCAAGAATGTATACGTGTACATCTTTTTTAATTCGAATTGGGTTCGTCTTTTGCGATAAGTTCAAATGAGAGTATGGTATGATATTTTTACACGTTTATTCATTGAAAAGTGATATAGTATTGCTATTTGAGTCGATTTTTACCTTATTTAGTGTATTTTTTTAATTTATAGGTAAAATCTGGACTTGAATGCAATGATTGCAAAAGGGGAAGATTTTGTGCTAATTTAGAGTTGGTTCGGAGCAATTAAAAATTAATCGAATTTCACGGGATCAATAAGAAGAATTAAGATAACAATCAGAAGAAAATCGTAAATTAAGGGAGTGAAATCCAACTTTTGGAAATTTTGAGGACTAAATAGCAAACTCTTAAAACTTGATACATACCAATTTCAAATAATTACGAAGTTTTGGGGACCAATTTAGAAGGTTTTGAAAGTTTCGACGTCAAAATTGAAATTGGATAGAAGTTGAAAAGGGGACCAAAGAGCAACAATATAAAAGTTGAGGACTAATTTGGATATGCTAAAAGTGAAGGACAAAAAATGATGAAATAAAAAGATGGAGGACTAAAATTAGTTAAGTGGAAAGTTCAAGGACCTGTGTGCAATTTCATGTTGGAAAGTAACAAAGAATTTAATAAGAGAAAAGTAACGTTAAAAAGAAAATTCGAGAGCCAACAAATGCATCAGATTGAGAAAGTTCCTGAATTGTTTTAAATATCATAGGTGTGTTTGAGCTACATTATTTTGAAAGAATGTATTCTGAAATAATAGATTGATAGAGAATGTGTGATTGAAAAA
Source organism: Fraxinus sp. 1973-6204 (assembly GCA_903798365.1). NCBI lineage: Eukaryota > Viridiplantae > Streptophyta > Magnoliopsida > Lamiales > Oleaceae > Fraxinus > Fraxinus sp. 1973-6204. The sequence goes on along the minus strand of CAIGRR010499123.1, from coordinate 3,814 downwards.
ATTAAAAAAAATATTGATGTGATGGAAAATATTATTTCATTAAAAAATGTGTAGTTAAAAATGATTAGAAGAATGAGAATGAAAATTTTAATGTGTACCAAACAGTGGCTATAAGGGTACTCACAATATTCGTACATGTATACAATCGTCCTAATATCTTTCTTCAAGTAAATAACATTTGCGGTGTTTAGGTGGTGGCTAAATACACTCTCACAAGTCCATCCAATTTTATTGGGTAATGAGATGCCTTCGTGATGCCTAGACTGATAATAAATAACAGTATCATTTCTCCTACATAGATGATATTAGAGCGAACATTATTTTTATTTGCCATAATATAAGAAAACAAAGAAAGATGGGAGTCTGAACGTCAATGAATCAAGTGGATGTACATTTTATATTGAGAATGAACTACCTTAAAACGTGTTTATTTATTTCGTTTATCTTATGTTGTGTTATTAATTATTATTTATTAGTAAGAATTATTCATTTAATTCATATCAACAAATTATGCTAAAGTAAATTATATTGGCGGTACAATACAAAGCCTTTAAAATAATCTTAAGGTAAGAATTAATTATCACATCAATTTATATTGGATGTGAATTATGATGGGTGGTTGTCCTTATAAAAATCAATCACCTTTTTAATTAAATTATATGGATGCAATTAAAATATTCTCGGAACTAGTTATTTATAAGTAGTGTAATTATCAAATGATTGAAAATGGCATAATGAGGTATTCCATGTTTGAAGTAGATTTTTTGGAAAATGTGTGATAAAAAATAGAGAAAAGTTATATGTCCACGTGTAAGAATATATTTCATTGTAGTTGAAAATGAGTTTTAAATAACCTTTACCAACCTGGTAAATATTTTCTCGTTCGAGTTTTATTCAATCTATTTTAAAAAAATAATTTAGATGTTATAATTTGAATATAAAAATATTTAAATAACATGGCACTTTTGAAAATTTTTTGTAAAAAAAATAAAATTGCACCAATGAAGCAAGTACCGCACAAGGTTTGTTTGAGCCCATTTTTTTAGAAGAATGGATTTTATAATAGTGATTTTTTTAAAAATGCATGATTCAAAAGTAGGAAGAGATTTTGGATTTATATGTAAAATAATTTTATAAAGAGAATATGTGATTGAAAATAATTTGAAGGAAAAATGAGTTTTTAAAGAATGAAGATCAAACATGAGCATAGTTAAATCAATGACAATGCACCTATCTACTTGAGTTTTTAAATTTTTTTTACCTTTTTCCATGGATAATATAAAGTTCTATAATATGCCATGAGTAATCAAATTATGGTTGTGCTACATGTACATAATGGTTTACATGCACGTGATGGATTGGGTGATATATGATTGGATCGAAATTTTTACAACCAAATAAGAAAAGACTTTCTCACTCTCTTTCTGTTATCTCATTTGTGTGTAAATCATTATATAACTCATTTATGTACAAGTAACAATATCATTCATCAAATTGTCTCATTTTTTTTGTAAATGCCGAAGAGGGAACAAACCTTTTCATTATTTGTCACTGTCAATGCAGAGTTGTTGTATAAAGTAGACTAATATATTATTTCAATATTAGTGTTGAAGAAAGTTTGTAGATGGGTTAGGGGTCTCGATCAACGAAATCCTACAAGTGCACGGTATCATAGATAAGTAGTATAATGAGAACATAGTATTAATGTCTCACGAAGACTGTACTTAATCCAGTGTCAATTAATGATAATTCTAATTGAATAGCCAAGTTTGGATTTATAAAAAATTATTTATTTTACTAACTAGTGAGCAATTAAAAAAGTTTGTGTGAACTCTAGTTAAATACGTACTAAGATTTTGAATTCTCCTTATCAATTTATTTTAATACAATTCAATACTGTAATAATATGTATTCATTCTTGCTTATCAAAGTTCCTAATTCGTTTAATAATCTCTCGAGTACAATTAAACGTATCATCTCATGTGACCTTCATATATCTCCATGAAATATGCGAACATTAAAGCATGAACTAAAATATTAAAGCACATATAGAAATCATACAAAACACAACAATATATTTCTATCAGACCCACAACAATTGTTATCATGTGTTATTTTTCTTATTATTTCTCTCGAAATTAACAAAAATCACACAACAATTCAATTAGTAATCAAATAATTGAAAAGTGTTAAAGCACATAACAATCATCCAAGATAAACACATATTGAGCGTCAAAGTATTGAAATTGATATTATAATTCTGTAACAAGTGTTCATCTATGCTTTAGCAACTGAAAATCTAGTCAACATTAGAAAGTTACAAGAATTCATGTTTGGTTTATAAAACATCACCCGGATTTGAGATATGTGAAGAAAAAAGAGAAGTCGCAAAATCTTGGATCTTTTCAACCTTTCTTGATTAATCTCCAGATGCACACTTCTCTTCTTTGTCGAAAAATCAAGATTTAATCTTCAAATGATAAATTTTTTATATCCTGCTTTGTGATTTCTCTCAAAATAATGATAATTGGCCTCACTTGATATGAAAGAACTGATGTATTCTATAATATGTGAGGTATCTTATAATGTTGGATGATGCTGTGCACTTATAAAGATTGAAATTATGTTAAAATTTGCGTTTAAAGTGGTTCCCATAAGATAGAAAATTGGATTTTCCTCGAAAATATGCCCATGCGATCGCACCTTGGGCATTTGAAAAACTGCTTCGGCCAAACATGCCATGTGGTTGCATGCCTCAAACTTTTGGATTCCTTCATTTTGGTCCCTACTTTTATCCTTTGTGCATATTGAGTTCTTTTCTCATGCAAATTTATTTTTTTCTCTTCTAATTTCATCCAATTGACTCTATAATCTTCATTTGTTTGTCTGAGTCAATATTCAGGTATTTACAATTTAGTCCCTACACTTTGGGATTCTTCGTTTTTGCCCTTCTTTGACCGATTATCACTTCTTTTGATCAAAAGCCATCCAAACCTGAGTATATCCTACATAAATTTAATCAAATTAAGTAGTAATCCCATCAATTTGACTTCTAAATATTCATTTCTAATGGTCTTGATAGGTGTTTCACATTAAGCACTTTGCTCTTGACTATCTCTTCGTTCAAGAAAGATCGCCAGTGGCTCCCTGCATCTCTACCTTCTATATCCTTTTACGTGTAATTCTATCAAATAAATCAAGCTGAGTTTATTAAGAGCATGCTTGAGCCACATTTTTTTCTTAATAATGTATTTTGAAATAGTAGATTGGTGGAAAATATATGGTTGAAAAATACGGAAAAGTTTTGTGTTTATGTGTAATATTATTTTATTGAAAAAAATGTGATTGAAAATAAGATATAAAAATATTTTTTGAAAATAATGGAGATCAAACAGGAGCTAAAATTGATTGAGTTTTATCAAATTGCTGTCCAAATCCACAAATTATACGCATACCTTTGTTGGTATAAATTAAAATTTTAATTTTAATCTAAATCAAAGTCAATAATTAATTTTAACCGGGATCCATAACTTTTTTACCGCACATTTCGTCAGTTTTTATCAAAATTTATTAAAAATATATGATTTTAATCTCCATCAAACATGATTACTGTGGAAACACCTTGTGGGATTCATTAATGGTACCCGACCATGTCCTCAATCCACCATTAATGAAAATGGTATCCAAATTCCGAACCTAAGTTTTATTTCTTTTGGACTCATCAAGACCAACTTATCCTCAATGCAATTGCAGGATCTCTCTCCTTCGGAAAAAAAGCCAAATGTACAAGGCCACATGGGCCTTGTAAAACCAA
>CAIGRR010499110.1:0-21845 GCA_903798365.1 Fraxinus sp. 1973-6204 | reverse complement strand
CAGTAAGCTGACCCCCCATCTGTGAGGTGCTGCAAATTCTATATGATACTCTTTATAAATATAAAGTGTCTTAAAAATGCTCTAATATTTTTCCGAAAGCGGACTTAATGCCCCCCCCCCCCCCCCATCTGCGAGGGTGCTGCAAATTAATAGATATCAGACCACACTCGACATGACAACATATTACACGATCATTTCCAGTAAAAATATAGACATTTCTACATATCTAAGAATACATAAATTTCAGAATAAGATCATCAATCTATCCCGTACAAAAATGATGAATTTGGTAGAAGTTCATCAAATATATAAAAATCAATCAAAATTTAGATATATGAGATTCTTTCGCCTATGATATAAGATCAAAACAATCATATCATCAAAAAGTCCTCAATTAATCAACATTGCTTGGGAAGAACTCAAATATTTAATTAATGAGAAGGATAAAAGAACCTCTGCCTCTTGCTCCTCGCCCGATAATTTGATGTAGCAGAAGACATAACAACACGGTTCAATACGATATAAAGTGACTGCTTGATAGTGCTAAAGCAAGAATTTTCTTCCATTCCATTTTTGGCACAAAGAGCAAAAATGGCTTTCATTCTGCCACCTAAACTGGTTATATCAGCTTCAAGAATGGTGAGTCTAAGGCCCTTGAGGGCACAATTCAGCTCTGCAAATATATCCGGCCTATCGTCGCAGCAAACAGAAGCCTTTATGTATATATTATTCTCCATGCTCGATTCTTCTAGGTCCAAGTGATCAATTGTGACTTCATCTATATCAGTTGGAATTGTGGAGATTTTGCTGATTTCTTTTGCTTTTTGCCTTAGATCCTTCACATGCTCTACTACTTGTCCTAATAGAGCTGCCTTGTCCATCTGCAGAAACACGCTATTTTGATTTAATTTGAGAATGTTTCACTAAGGAATACTGCAGAAACATGTGCTCGTGTACTAATCGTAGATTATCTTGATTTTAGTGCACTTTGCTCCATAAATTCAAAATATTGTTGACATAGTTAAAAGTACGCGCAGCATTCTACATTGATATTCAAATATTTGATTGATTTGCCCCCACATAAGCAGGCATCTACATGTACAATCTTTGACTGGACGTGGTTATCTCTAGAAGGTGTACGGTTCCATAAGATATTAAGAGTCTATTTTGAATTAATATACACATTCGGGCTTTGTTTTGGAGAAGAAGATGTTTACACTATTTTACGGATTAACAGCAAAAAATCAGATTCGTAGACTTGCCTCTCCATCTCACTGAATTACCATTTGTGTTCACTTTTAACAACGAATTTTTTTGCCGTAAAAAGACATAAATTGGTGGTTTAGTCGAGAGACTTTTCAAGATAAAAAAATTTCATCCCTAAAAAATAAAATTTCTTGTAGTGCTCGGGTAGAGGGGGTAGAGAGAAACCAACCTTTTCAGACTTTGGGATCAGTTTTCTGAGAGTTGCTAGTTGTCCATTAATTCTGTCTCTGCGCCTTTTCTCAGCCTCACTGTGGCTCCTGGAAGCACTGCCACCTCTATCTTCTGCCACCCCTTCAAAGGGGGCTTCCCAAGGCGGCAAGACCGAGGAAGGATAACAATGAAACTGGAGACCCTTCTCAGATGCCGCCACCTCACCAGGAGGAGGAGGAGGAGGATTTGGAGGAAACCATGGAACCTGAAAAGAATTATCACTTTTCAGTTCACTTTGGCTTTGATTCCAAGAGGAATATTGATGTTCTTCAGGCCAAAAGCAATTTTCCATTTTCAAGTAACAATCTTTTTCTCCGATCGACAACAGATTTCTTTGCCTCTTTTATACCACATCTATTGCCACATTTTTCTCAGTACTAACTAGCCTACACTAGCAGTGCAGTGTGTGATATTCAAGTGTAGATTGTGACATCTAGTAGCCTTTTATTGGCCAGATGGAATTATGGGAACTATTTTTGGCCTTATCTTCCAGTCACCTCAAACGTCAATATTTTCAATATCCAATCAACTGTAGAAACAATGGCTCAGACTCAAGATTTTCATCTCGTCTAAAAGCTTAAAAATTTTCAATACATACTACTTTCTACCCATTTAGAATGCATAAAAATTGGATAATTGTTCGATAAAAATACTTCAGCGTCTAAAAAAATTGTTTTATATTATACAGTGTAAAAGTCCATAAATTTGTGGAATGTGGACACGGGTTTTGACCTAGTAATAAACTAGAGTATCAGTACAAGGCCTTAAATTTAACAGTGATATCTCGCTGCAATATTATACACGAAATATCCCAGTCAGTGTATAGCCAACTACTCACATCAGTTGGATTGTGGGGCATGTCATGATTGGGAATCCCATGTATTTTTTGTGAAATTTATACATTTATTTCATCCTAGTAAATTTTAGGGCTACACTTTTGCTTATTCGTCCGATTTTAGCCCAAAATGCTGCTGTAAAAAACACAAGCAGCGACACAAAGAAGACTATTGATTTTTTGTTGATAAACACTTTTATTGATTCTTCCTCATCCTCTTTCACTTCTCCCACCCCCACCAACACAACCCAACAAAGGAAGAATCATTTAGAATCAAATCTCATGATTAGGATGTACATTGTATAAAAATTAAAGCTGTTTTATTTTCATTGTTCTTCATAAATCAATTCACCTTTTACATAAATGAACTTGGGATTGATTAGGTTGTCCTTTGCTAAAAACAAAAGAACTTCAATTACAATCAACCGTAAGTCTTGATGTAGGACCCCATCCACAGCCATAGTTGTAACTCCACCATGAAGTGGATTTTAAAGATTGATATGACCATTGATCTACCCCTACCCCTACCCCTACGCCCTACCCACTCCCCACCCCAACAAAACCTATTTGTTTCAATATAACGTGTGGCCCGTGTAGTCTCCCCCTCCATTACTTCTCTCAATTGAATAATTAGATCTAAGAACAAAGGTAGGCACCGTCAACATGAAGCCCAAATTTGGCCCTCATTTTTTTTTAAATTCTTTTTTCAATCACATATTTCTTGAAATTTACAATTTCTATCGACTTTTTAACACCACATTTTATCAATTTTTTATAAAAACCTATTAAAAAAAAAACCTGAATTTTAACAAAACTAAACATGGGCTAAATAACATAAATTATAGATTTTATCAATTGATCACATGAATCAATATCGAATATAGCAACAAATGAATATAATATATTTAACGTATTTACATGAATAGACACACTACACTATAATACAATTCCAAGGAGTGCAGAACTTTTTTTTCAATTTTATGGGGTAACCTTATCACCATGGAAGCTAGCAAAATTCAATGTTGTTGATGATTTTTTTATGGGGGTCCCATTAGGCTAAATGTTCAAAGTCTTGCGCCACACGAAGAAAATGCGGAAAATTAGGACCGCGTGAAATAGTTGAATCCAATATGAGTTTCCTTTCAAACAGCAACTTGATAACACAAGCACTTAAAGATAAATGATAGACATGCCATCAAAGAAGATTTATGTTTAACTAGAAAACACTAAAGGGTGCCGATTCCAACAAATCAGGTCAATACATGAGATGAGAAATTTAGTATTTACCCTTTTGAATGTATAAGCATCCAATGATGGCTAACCTGTTTGCTGTCAGCTCTTTGGAATGATATAGACTCAGCTTCATCATATGAATGCACAAGTAACCTCGGTTTTTGGCTACAACCCGAACCCACTTGTTCTCAATACCAGGACTTAATAAACAAACAAAACATGCACAAATCCATTAACACCCTGACCAGCAAAGGACAATTTCTGATATTTTACTCTGTCATCTTTAAATATATGATATGTGCTAGCAAATCGCTATCAGTATTACTGTTAACCTTATCCTTTGATCAGGAAAACAAAGCAAACAAGAAAGGGAAAAACAGAGGAAGAAGTGGATATTGCAATTTTGATTACCCACTATCGTATAAAAATCAAAAGGAATGATAGCCATAGGGATTGGGGGTATAAAACTCTGCCCTTGTGTAACTAAATTATGATAAAATAAACCATAGAAGCAGCTCCAACCATCATAGAGAAAATTTCATCATGAATTTAAATGAAGTGAATCTCATAATAGTTAGATTAGGATGTATGAAACTGTTGGAAGCCAATTTGTAGGTGACTGACTGACTCACTAACAACTGGTGCAAAGGGAACAATGTCCATAGAACGTAAAGGTGAGCATCTATTAAGTTATTTTGTATTCACAACTTTAAAACAAATACAAAGACAAAGATCAATACGATGGATCACCATCCTATATAGGTAGGAAGCTCGAATGATTAGAACCAACTATACGAAATTGCTCTAAAACTGTATCATAGAATTCAATTCACAGGGGTTACAGTAAGCAGATTGTAAAATGACCATGGCTACAGGTTCAGCTGCTATTTGAATAGAACAAAAACAGCTATCTAATCCTCTTAACTACCACAGGAATAGCTAAGGATGAAGTGCTGGAGCAGATGAAGTTTTCTTACTTAATAGGGATGGACAAAAATAACCACGTTTAATTATCAATGTGAGGCGCACATGACAAATTGACTGTCATTTGGAGAGGAAACTGCCATTTTGCAAAACTTTGAGGATAGAGAGGCCAAGAATTAGAAGTTGGAATAGAAGTGCAAAATGGGAGCAAATGTAGGGGACAGCAATCAAAATTTAGCATTAAGAGAAACCCCTCTATATACCAGAAGAGAAAAGTCTGATATTTAAAGAACCTTCTAATTTGATCACATAGAGATTACGGTGCCATAAAAATTGTGTTTTGACTTTGATCTTTGTGAAGTGTGGTAACTATAGTTTTAAATCATATGGGAGTATGAAACAAAACTGGTTGTATAGCAGCCTTGAAATCTTCAGAAAATCTTGTTCCGAGAACCTTAAATCTCTTCTCCTTGCAGAAGCAGCCATTTCAAGCCGTGTTGTTCAGGCATTCTAATGATTTTGAGGATGGCATCTGCATATTCTTGCACAATCTGAGCTAGAAATCCTGTTTGCTTTCCTCCTGATAAAATGTCCATTTCGGCGCAGCTGAATTATGGGCTGATAATATTTAAAAACCCATAAGTTGGTTGCCTGTGTAGAAAATATGTGCTACTTACACATGAGAAGATGGCAAAACATTTGGCAAGAGACCAATTGGTATGGCACCAGATTTCAGGTACTCGACTACGCTTATGCCAAATGCTCATCTATCATGAAGTCAATTCCTGCAGCTGCACTGCCCAAGCATTTCACCAGCTTGCTGCAGCATCCGGGAAAAAAGTAGAAATAAATAACAAGTCCATGTCCTAATAAGAGAATGTTGGTAAATAAAATCTACCAAAGCAAATAAAAAGCAAACCAAAGTAGAAATATATGATTTTTCGTACTGAAAAAGATCAGTAGTGGAAGCACTCATTGCAGCTAGTATTTGATAATATAAGTTGTTTACTCTCAGACATCTCCACAACTTGTATAAAGTAATACTTAAAAAGTCGGAAAATGAGGCTACATTGACATTCAATTAATGCTTATAAACTGGACACATAACATACAAACTTAGCCAACATCATAGCTTCAATTAACAACAACTCTGTTCAGACGACTCCATGTGCAAAATAGAAAATAATTCCCCAACATCATAATAGTAAATTTGCTGTGTATGGCTATCATTGTTAAGAAAGTAACTTATCAATAAAGTTGATTGTTACTATTTTTGGTTGTAAACAATTTGTGGAATTCCACGAATATCTAGCGGTTTGTTGTAGCAAAATATAGAGAATAAAACCAAAAATCTGTATAACACATTTTTATGATTTTATGGAACTCCACATAACCATCCACCTTCAGATCGCTAGCTAGATCCTTTAGGTGTTGCTACCTTTTCTCATCTGTGTCATTTCTGCAACTACCCACAACTTAGAGCTTTGGTCTCGGCAGATCTGTATCTAAATTTTTCAAGGAAACAGCAAATGCCTCGAAGGGGGTGTGCCTGGAAAATAAAAATTCAAGATCATGCACACTTGTACCAAAACTTAAAAAGGTTCGTAGGAAACAAAACTGTTTAAATACAGATAACTTGATCTCATAAAATGCCCCCTTTTTCTGGATGAAATTGAGCCTCGTATATAATATTCGGTGGTCGAATTGGCCTCTCTAATGGTAGCACCTGCTTGGAAGCCACAAGTTAGTATGTACAATAATAGTTGCAGAAATCTTTTCAAGACATGCATGCAAGTAGGTGAATTTCAAATACTTCTCTTTTAATCATATACAGGATTTTTATTTTCTTGCAGCTTATAATCAACTCATATTCAATTGTCAAAAGTTCAGATGGACTACCAGTAGGTGAAATTTATCTGGGGCCTTCTAGGACTGCCAGTTGGTTATTTGTTAAATGAAAGATAATAATGAGTAGTTTAACCAATAAATTACTTAAGAGTTCACGCATGAAAACACAGACATTAAAATGATCCTTCAAGTACCTATTCCAGAGCCTTATCATAACATTATCACAATATAATAAATTCCGAACACACAAAACTGAAGGCTTGAAGTTTCTCATGGAGGATAGACTTGCTTAATACGAGCTGGAATTCCACAAAGGAGCCTACTATCCCATAAATTTAGCTGAAATCATATAATAGATGACTTTGCACCATGACAGAAAGATGCCACAAGAGAAATTTCATCAAACTTTTGACCTGGCTTCCTAGGGTATAGAATTTGTAAATATCACCAAAAAACTGTTTCAAAGTTAAAACAGATATTTCAAAAGAAAGATCTCCATAACCAATTGTCATGATCAGAAATTTCGGAAGATGCAAATGGAGGGGAATAAAGATGATACAAATCCAGATTATTAAGGATAGAGATTTTTCTAGCCCAAACCTCCCGTGCTATAGGTTAAATAAAAGCATATCCACTCGTGTCTAAATAATACGAAGGAGTAAACTTGCACAAAGCTTTCCACGATAGGCACACAGAACCGAGCTCTGACCAATCCTTGTGATCCGAGGATACATGGTTCCTTCAATCCATCTCCTCTTGTACAGATGAACCACCTGATAAACAAAGCACATTCAGAAATCTTAGCAAAAGATAACAAATACATTATTCAAACAGAAACTAAGCAAGTCAGAATAACTAAGAAATAAAGAAAAAATAGAAAAGAAAATGACTAGGCACAATAGTAATACATTCTTCAATTTCTCAGGTACTTCTTTTGCCCCAAAAACTCCAATTTGCATGCCAGTCTGCTACTTGTCAAAATGTAATAGTCAAACATACTAAGCTTCTCTAGAATATTGATTCTATCAATGGGCCTGGTTTGCGAGGCTTCTGCTTCTGAAGCATTTTTGTCGCTCTGAGCAGTTTTGGATGTTCTCCAAACTGCTTGTAGCTTTTGTACAAATTTTAAGCACAGTGCTACTGATGGCATATTTCACAATTCTAGATTTAGGACATTTTGGCTCATGTCCCATCTTCATTTTTCACAAAATATCTTCCAGCCTATGAAGCGTGAAAAGCGACACCCCAACAAGTTATTTTCCAGAAAAGTGGACATGGACACCGACATCTTAGTTAGATGAGGGTCATGCTAGATGAACAGGGCTTACATGGCCCTGTTCAAACAGCTTAATCTGTTAGATAATATTGCTAAATGAGTTTGCTGTGTAGAAGGCATGTACAAATTAAAAAGACCAAGCATGACCCATCTTCCACTTCCAGCGACACACAAGTGGCCTAACCACTATCATTTTTACTCATTCTCATTCCCATCCCTCCCCTATCACCCGTTTCCCACCTGTTTAATAATATCCGTTGTGTTCCACCACAAGAACAACTGAATAGCCACCCACATCACCAATTTCGGCTCTATGCATTCAAATGGCAACAAAGAATCGAGAATAGAATCATGCCACTAATATAAACTGGTCAGATGGTTAAGGTGAAAAATTCCTTCCATAACTCTCATTTTCAATCCACAATTGAATACTATTCATAAAAGCAATTGTTCTTTTTCTTACATGACTGTTCTACACCTAAACAAGACTAGATTATTATGAAATAATAATAAAAATTGTATCTACTTCTAACCCAATATTAACAGAACGTAAGTATCCTCATATTTAAAGGCTAAATTGAAGCCGAGTGTTCTCCGTTTAGATACACCATTCATACAACTATGCATAATTACGTCACTGCAAACCCCAAAGGGAGCAATTACACATTCACTCTATCAGTCTTATCTACTTTGAAAAAAGAAAAAGGATTGCCTCGACGGCGCACCAGAAAACTCGCTAGCCTCCGCCGCTAGTGTAGCGATGGAAGAATCCGACAGCTTTTTCGTTGTTACTCCGGGACATGATTACGACTAGGATTTGCCGGATAGCATATCCAAATAAACGGATTCCGTAATTGCGGCGGAATGTTTGATTAGATATACATTACTGTTAAAGAGTTAATTATTGTAAAAATTACTGTACTTGGGGGGTCACACGGACACGGTTGAACTTCAAAATGTGGCTCAAAAACATAACTCGAATTTCTCAAATGGATCTCCATTCACCACTCTTAGCCACGGTGATTTTCTTTCTATTTCATCCCACTTGTGAAAGGCATGCTGATGTGGCTGAAACAAACAAATTTTTTTTCAAAATCAAAACATAACTCCGCCCCTATAAAAATTCACACAGATATGATCTTTCTCCACTCCCAAATTCGACCGAAGCTGTAAACCTAGCACCCTTTCCTCCACGCACAATTATGAGTTTTGAGGATGGATATTTAGTAAATTCTTCCCAAATTATCGAAAGACGTCTTTGCCATTGTGGTCCATCCTCTGTATGAAAACCTCATGGACCGGAGGCTGATTCTTAGATTGCAAGTTCTATGGAAGACTGGATACATGCAATTTCTTTTGATCCTTCAGTGCATCCAAGTAATAAATGTGTCGCTACGAAGAAAAAAATGAGGCCGACAATGATAAAGAGTAACAATGCGCACATTCAGAGTAACAAGGCGCACATTCTAGGCGCTCCTCAGCTACGGCATCCTTATTCGTCTTGTGGTTTGAATTCGATGGATAGAGAACTGTAAAATATGTGTTCATTTGTCAGGTTTCCATCTTGAACTGATTTGCTGGTCCAATGGAAGATTTATGCGGCAAAATAGGAATGTTTTTTCACCAACTCAATCCGCCGAGGATAGAGAGAGGCTGGCTGGAGGTTTTTTCACCAGGCTGATTATGTTTTGCGAGAAATAGAGAAAGATTACATATTAATTAGGTTTAGGGAATAGGGATTGCAAGTTGTTAAAAGAAAAATTCATATACAGGTGAAATACCAAAAAAAAAAAAAACAGTAAAATTTGACAGGCGCAAAAAAAATTTGAACTTAACCATGAGTTAACACAACTGAGAATCAGTAAATAATGCCAATAATCACATGGGCACTAGTTCTTATAAAATACAAATTATACTTATCAAGCTATCTGCAGCAGCCAAAAAATGCATCTGCTACCAAAGAATATTACAAAAACTATATCCACACACCTACGACAGACGACACCAAATAACATTATTTTGGAACTTTTAGACTTTTATCTTGGGCTAGGCAGCTTCCAGAAAAGTGAATGCGGGGAGCATCAGACAAGAAACAACAAGGCATAAAGTGCAACCCATTGGTGTCCTCATTTTCTCAAGTAAAAATTACCCGCTATGAATTTCCAACCAGATCAATAGGACCCCATTTGTGGCATGCCAAACGGTGGCATTGGAGGCATTCCACCCATAGGCATAGGTGGGGGTGGCATTTGTGCAGCAAAACCTCCTCCCATTCCACCGCCCCCCATACCTGGCATAGGTGGTGCAGGCAAAGCAAGAGGCAGCAACTGGGCATACATATTCTGCAACAAATAAATAACAAATTCAGTAAACAAATGAAAATCATCAAACATTTTGAGGCAATTGAAATCATCTAATGCCCAGCTATCAATATATCCACGAGTATAACTAATCCCCTTCACGCTATATCAGTCACACTACCAGTGAACCAAATAAGAGGGACCAATTCCCCGACTGATAATTGGGAAAAAGAAAGAGTTTATTAAATTTACTTGTTGTTTGATAACGTCCTTCTCCTCATTCTCTTTAGACTTCACTTCATTTAGAGCATCAATTTTGTCCTTGATTAGTTCGTCAACTTTGCCCGTGTATTCACGGATAAACTGCGAAAGAAAAGATATAATACTATAAACAAAGTTCGTAACAATGCTATCAAAGAGCAAAGATCGGACCTAAAAATCGAGTATGTATCCTAAAATTTGATCACATACCCAAATCTTTAACCTAGTACTACAAGAAGAAAAATGAAAAAGGAGAGAAAACCATATAAGGCTTTTATACAACTTAAGGCTACTCTTTAAATATAAAGAAATCCCCAAAGATGTGAGCCATCGTGTACAAGAGAGAATAACCTGCAACAGATATGGGAAGGCAAAGTCGATCATATTATTCATCCAGGCAAGTTCCAGGGCAACATCCGAGCGAATCAAGTCATAACAAACAAATAGGCACGACGCGAAGCATTCCTTTTTCCCCTGTAGAATCATACAAACAATTATTAGACACCCAATTTCTACCATTCACAATCTCGTATATAATTTTTCGAGAGTGGCATAACTTAAGATCTTCCAAGGCATTGAAGAACCCATGTCAGACACCAGATATTTGGACAATGGAATGGCAAAAATAAAGTATTCAAGAGAGGGAGAGAGAAATCGTCAAAATAATATAAAAAATATACATTTCGAAAGAGAATTCGTCACAATCTCAATGCAGGTAACTGGTAATAGTTTATATCAAATCCTCAAGTATAAATATTTAGATTTCATGACTAAAAATGCATGCTCAATACAGTAACTAATAATACCTGTTCAATCAAGTAACTAATAATACCTGCTCAATGAAGTAAACAAGCAACTCCTCAGCAAGTTCCCGATCACCAGATTGTGAAGCAGTCTCCATTGCATCCTTGTAAAGGTTGTCTTTCTTTGACAATGCAATGGATTGCTTCCACCTACCTGCCTTTTTGTAAATGTAGGCTGCGACACGCCTCATCTCAAGGAGCTCATGTTTCTCAATCTGTCACAGAAAAAATATTACTTATTAGCCTTCAGTAACTAGAAATTAAACGAAGGCAGAAACTCTAATTCACCTTCTGCGCAAGGCCAATCTGATCAAAGTTATCATGCAACTCAATGGATTCACGCAATCTGTCATAATCCTCCTCCTCTATATAGATCTCATTGAGAGCTTCATTCACAGCAGACACATTATTGCTCTGAACTGCAACCATGTATGGCTTAACAAGACGCAAGTGGCCCGCCTAAACAATGCAAGGTAAAAAGTGTCAGCACAACATTATGCTCAAGATTTCAAATCAAGCATTTCATGAAACGAGAAGGGAAATAATTCGTTAAGCAGAATAAGAACCTTCCTCATTATGTCCACTACACGAGTGTGGTCCACTCGAAGAGCTAGGACATTTAGAACATCATTAATGAGATCAGGGTGCTCTTGCAAATAGAAGTGCACCGCCTTGTAATATAACTCCACGTTAGCAACTTTGACAATAATATCTTTGAATTGCATGTGATCCCAAGCTTCGGGGGAATGATTCATGACGGTAGTGGCAGCATTATCAAACTCATCATATTGAATATACAAATACGTTAGTTCCTTCCAGTGTTGCTGCTCATCACAAGCTCGGATTAGCTTGGGAATGTTGAGACGGGTAGAGAATAATTTGATATGCTCCATGAGTTTCTCATGACGGTATCTAGCATACAGGACACCAAGCTCTGTGAAGATGCCCATATGTGCACGCTCAAGTCCCAAACCACTCTCCATAAGAGATATAAGCTCATTAAAGCATCCTCGGTTCTGGTAATACTCACTAACTTCTTCCAGGTCATCAACCTAAAACAACCGCATTGATAAGAACAAAATTAGCACAGAGATTGCTGCACTGTGTACTCTAAGATGCTCATGAAAAACTAAGCAAAAGAATCAACCAGGACACTAAAAGGAGTAAACAGATAATCGAGTCATAAAGTACCTGTACAATGATATTAAGACCACATATTTGAGCTAACCGGAACTCCTCAGCATCAACACAAGCAAAACAGACTTCTTTCCACGTCTTTGAACTATTTGCTTTCCGTGCTGCATCAACAGCCCCTTGAAATTGCTTCAACTTCACTAGTGTGACCGCCAACTTGGCCCAGTTAGATATAAAAGCAAAAATTATCTTTGCCGCCTCATATAACTCTTCATCATACAAGCGATCACCAACATTAGGGAGATTGGCAACATTTGGCATGAGAATGAATTCTTCAATGTCACCCAGCCTATCAATCTTAGCATAAGCATAAATGAGTTCGCTATCCACCTTGGGCTCCTTCGTTTTCTGCCTAACCATCAGAAGATATTTCACCAAGTCATGATAAACATTTGCGTCCTCTGCGGCACGGATGACTTCCAAGAATTGAGTGGCATCATCTGCACGAATAAATGATTCGATTGCATCACTTACTAATCCTTCCCTTAGTTGAGCTTTAGCCACCTGACTCCAAACAGCATCTTCTTCAACACGGAATGCAAATTCCACTGCCCGGTTAATGTCTCGAATATTATCCAACAACACATTGACAGCCTGTACATTCAACTGGAACTTCTTGAAGATAGCAAAAGCTTCTTCATACAATTGGGCTTCTACAGCTACCTCTCCAACTGCCGGTCCATCGAAATTGTCAAGTCTACTAACATAGTCCATAACTCTGGATGGATCTGCCTTAATTGCAGTCAAGATTAGCAAGTTTTGCAGGTTAAAGTTCCCACTGAAAGCAGAGTTTTGGAGTACAATCTTTTCAAGCAACTCAATTAGTTCATGGGGAAGATCAGCAGTCATGAAAGCTTTAACAGCAGCAGAAACTTGTTCTGGGCTTTTGCTTTCAGGCAAAGCAGTAGATACAACTTGATCAATGAACTGCCTTCTATATTCATTTTCAGGGTCAAGAACTTTGGCCCAGAGATCACCCTCCATCCTTTCAACTACATACCTGAAATAATAATATTGGTGGATAAACTTCCAGAAACGATGTGAAAGTAAAGAACAAGGCCTAAAAACTAAACTTACAGACCTGGATTGCAGTTTGAATAAAGAATTCTTATTTGTTACATTAATAAGTTCATCATCACACTGCCCTCTCCGATAAGCAACAACAGCAAGAGTCGGGTCACGCTTCTCACAATATTTACCCACAACACGTGAATCATAATATGGGTTGGTGGTCAAGAAATGCTCTGGATTGTTATTGCTATCGATTATGATTTTACCCAGAGCATTGTGGACATGCACGTCTTGGCTTCCTTCACTCACAAGATGCTCCAAAAATTGAGTAAGTAGGCGAAGTCGATTCCTGCACACCACATATCATATATAAGGAAATGAAGATAAAAATCTGAAAAAAAAAATCGTGAAAGCAGAAAATATACCTTTTCTCACATTCCTCCACAAGAGGCTCGACTGGAAGCAGAGAACGGACAGACAGGATCAGGCCTTTAATGAAATCTTCAGGGCACTCATCATCTAGGAGTTGCCCGACAACTAGAGGAGCATTTCCTGGATTGACCTATCCAGAAAGACAGAAGGTTCACTAGCAATGACTACAAATACTCCCAAAAATACCAGAATCTAGACAGAAATTATACCTTCTGCACATAACCTTCAATGTAACGGAGCATGTTGCTTGAGTAAAGGTAATGTGTTAAGTCTGGAACAAAACCAAAGCGGTCACACACATTGATCAGTGGTCGAGCATCCGGAAGTTTCGCTTCCATTAAAAAGTTCTTCGTCTTCTCAGGGTCATAGAAATTTGATTCTCTTGTTACACGCTCAACCTCCTTAATTTGTCCGGTCTTGGAAGCTGCCTCAATGTACTTGAAGTGAATGTCAGGATCCTCGCTGCAGTAAAGCAAATATTAGTACACAAGCTAACCAGTATAATATGTATAATAGCTCAGCCCTCAGACCCTGCAGTGCAAAGTCTCGTGCTTTCTTCAGAAATTACCTGGAGCTCAAATATGATCCCAAGAAAAAATATAATCCTTCATACGACTTAAACTGCTCAAATATCTTTATGCAAGAGTCAACCCCCAACTGCTCACAATATTCTTTTGCAACCTACAGAAAAGAACTAGTCAATTACTCAATGTTGCTAACAACCAATTCACTACTGGAGAGTGCAATACATACCTAAATTTTTATAGTACCTAATAATTTTTACACAATAATTATTTAGGT
This sequence comes from Fraxinus sp. 1973-6204, assembly GCA_903798365.1. NCBI lineage: Eukaryota > Viridiplantae > Streptophyta > Magnoliopsida > Lamiales > Oleaceae > Fraxinus > Fraxinus sp. 1973-6204. Next base: position 7,451 of record CAIGRR010499110.1, on the reverse strand, counting down.
AACTTTTCCATTGACAAAGAATCATCCAGCTTAGACGGAAAAAAAAATCACTACTGCAATGGCAACATATTAATCCTTACTTGGACAATTATCTGAAGGTTGCCTCTCAAATTGACCAGAAGAAGATCCTTCATGCACTCCAGTGCCCATTCTCGGGAAAGTGTCCCAAAGAATTCCACAAGAGCCTGAAATTGATTATATCATTCAACACTAGTGCAACAAACATTAATGATAAACATAACACGGTGACCTGATTTCATTAACCTGTGGCTCAATTGCATGAGTATTCACAATGACACGTTTGATATCTGGAAGTTCAGTATAGTGCTGCAAGCAACGAAAATTGTTCAATCAACAGGATAAATTTTTATACGTATTTATGTATATCTAGAAACACAAGAGTGTGCATTCAACAAAATAACATGCACGCATGTCTAAACATTTAACCTGAAGTGCTCGTATGTAAAGGCCAGCTTTCTCACAAAGTTGTCCAATGCGCGGTCTGTCGTAGTGACTAAACATCCCATTCGCTAAAATAGCATCGGCCACATTAGGAAAGGTCACGAGATTGATTTCAAGGACCTGAATAGAGGCAAGTAATTGATGCCAAATGTCTACAAAATGAATAAAATGAACTGGATGGACAACCAAAAGAGAAAAATCTAAAATTTACCTTGGTTTGCAGGAATGCATGTTCTGGCAAATTTGGTTTCAGAACATCTAACAAAAATGCAGTTGCTTCCCGGATCATGTTCCTCTGGTGAAAGTATTATTGAAAAAAAAAATATTAATAATAATAATAAAATAGAAGTTATTCCACGTAATTAATAGTCTTAAAAACTTTTGACTCGGATGCTTTCGATCATGAAAGGAAGCAAACCAGGAGAACCAATGGAACAGTTAGCACCATAAGACAAACAACTTTACTTTTCAAATAAACAGAATCAACAAATCTCATACCTGAAGAAAGAGATCAGTAATGGTATTATAATCAACTGGACAACCTCCCTCCATTTGAGACATCATGAGAGCGAAATTAACAGCTCCCTGGAACGCCAAGGTAAAGATTATTTCAGTCATTTCAAATGTGAAGTCCCATTTACAATGTTATGTGACATTTGAATAAAGGAGAATAACTAAAAACACCAGAAAATAATTTGTATTCCAAGGATACCTGAGGGTCTGATCGGAGAATAGTTTGCAGCAGGAACAGATAGTCAGGTGTATATCCAACCTGTACCAGCATAAACATATTTGTTCATCTGAAATAACTATAACACTGAGAGAAAAGACATCGAGAAAAATGAATGGCATTTCCTTGTGAACTGATTTATTTGTCACATAGTGTAATGTGGTAATTATCCTGAAATAAATAAAAGAAGTAAGAATATCAGATTGATTGGGCAAGTAACCTGCTTGGAGTATATCAAAATTTTATCGAACTCCCTACGCTCAGCAAAAGCTGCAACAACTTTTGGAGTAGCTCTAGCTTTGATATATATTTTCAGTGCAAGGTCATTGTCCACAGTCTACAAAAAAAAAAGGGGGACCAAGAAACCAGGTTCATGTTACAACATAAAAGATGGAAGTTAAACAAAATTTAACAGTGAAAACAACCTACGGTAAAAATAATTTTAGATTTAACAGGAAATCTAACCTTCACAAGGTCTCCAAGTTCCTCGCTACATTCCAGTTTATCCTCAGCTAGCCAGTTTTCCAAGAGATTCTTCTTGTTTTGGTTCACAACCAAGCGAGATAATTCCAAAGACTCAAATGCGTTGAGCTTCCCTTTTGTTAAAAGGGTTCCAAAGTACTGCAGCAATGGTGGCGTTTGCCCAGCTTGAACAGGAACACTCTGCAAACATCACATCATGTTAATTAAGCCTCCTCTCCCCCTCAGAAAATTTTGATTGTACCCAATGAAACATTGCCTGTAATATGTTTTAAGTACGGAAAAGTTGCTTCCATTTAAAGGGGGAGAAGAAACATGCATGTGGGATATAATAACCACCACGTGTATGCCACAAAAGACTATTAAATACCTGAAATTTGGCTACTGTATCTGGTGTCCGGAGGATGCCTTGAGGAGAATCTGCAGCAAGCTCAGCGGCCTCTTTATACTTCGTCTGGGCAAACAATTCTTGGAAGCGCTGGACAACCTGAGACATTTTAGGATGACAGAAAAGGCAAGTTATCAGCATCTCAAAGCACTGCATTATTGAATAAAAGTAATAATTTCTGGCTCATTTTTAATGCGTCACTACCGAGATAATAAGATGTAATGATAAAAAAACATGTTTAATCAAAATATAATCCTGACCTATTCCTAATGGAATAACCCTTCCCAATTTATACTGCCTTGTAAGAAGAAAACATGTGCATAAGCACATTTGCTAAGCAATACTCTACAAGTAAATCTAGCTGCCTTCTCATCAGAAACAAATCTCAAATGACAAGAGCATAAAGAGCCAGGATTGACGTACCAAATTCTCTGCACCTGGAAGGTTCCCTCTTTTGGCAAGATTGACAGCAAGCTCCAAATTGTTCAACTGAAAAATAATCAGTAACGCTCAATAATTGTAGGCAAAAAATGTTTCAGATGAATATACCATAAATGTAAAGGCTGTATACATACTTGGCCACTAATAAAAGGTATGATTGTTGTTTCATTTACTGTAGCAAGTAAAACCTGGCCTCGCCTATTGATTGCATAGAAACCCCCAACAGATGAAGCTTCTGAAGTCAGAAAGATGGGATCTGGACTAATCCTATTTCTGTATACTGCTGTGGCAGTTTCCAAATCATAGACAAAGAGAAGTCCCAGCTTCGTAATCACATATAGCAAACCATATTTATGGGAAATCTGCAAATGGCAAAAGGACAGTGCTAATGAAATTAAAATTGCAGAAAGTATCACTTCAATTATATGAAGACACAAACATAATCATAGAGAAGAAGGGTTATCATATGAAGATATATACCTGCATTGCCACTGGAAAATCATCAACAAAATCTGGAGGGAAAAAAAGATCTGCTTGTTTTTTGGAAAAGGACGGTTTCCCTGTAAAAGATTTTTAGAGTTGAATAAGGCTGATAAGCAGATGATAATAACTTTCAGCATGCACCAAGATCAATATAATGATGTCCATACCAAAATCATGGACAATCAGAAAAAAATAATATATCCACCTGGCTGGGCTCCAAGCTCAATGACATGCAATTTAGATGTAATCTGTCCAGCATTAGAGGTTTTTGTGGCAAAAGAAATAAGCAAAGAATCCTTATCATTTCCAGGAACCTGCTCAAGGTATACAAATGAATACAATAAGAACTAACTTAGAGAAACTACAAGGCAAAAACATAGATCAAAAGGAAGCAACATCTCGTACTCTAAATGAGGCAAATGATGCAGCATGCCCTTCAAGAGCTTGACTACGTTGCTGATCCACAGAAAATAGTTGCATATTTCCTTTAACCAGTTGAGGCCTCTGTAAAAATGAATAGAAGAATGTCAAACCAGTAAGATGATTGTGAATGAAACCAGTAAATTAAAACACAAGCACCAGATGGAAAGTTATTTCAGATTGTAAATAGAATAAAGAACCAAGGGACTACACTTAACTAAAATCAAGAACTTGGGCCAAGCACAATAACGTGAAGCCCTCAAAAAAATTCAAATACAATTACTGAAGCAAATTGTAATATTGATAAAAAAAAAAAAAGGTAACTAAATTAGTAACTGCTGTGATATTAAAGCACTCTAGAAGATTAAATTAAGCCCTTTAATTTATCTTACATCATTTCTCTCTCATTTTCAACCACATATTCATACAAAAAAATATTCCACGCATAAACCCAAAATTTTCCCTACTTATACTTTTTAACCACACATTCTACCAAAAAAAAAAAAAATACTATTTTACAAATAAAGGCCACCAAACAGGGGCTAAATAGGTTTTATTTCAAAGTACTTCCCATAAAGTACCTGAATAAATAGCCCAGATACACGCATTGTTAACAATTTGTTTTGAGACTTATGCCTGGAGTCCTGCATCATGTGTCATTAGGCTTTCACGGTTAAGTGCCATCTGAAGGCTTACGCCTCAATTCTAAGCCTTATGACAGCTAAGGTGTTCGCCATTTTGTCTAGCCTTCTCTAGGCATACTTATATCCAAAACTCAAATTTTTGAGCTGATCATTTATTTATTTATTTATTTTTATTTTTTTGACATAGAAAACTCAACAGATTTTTTTGTTTTCTTTTTTCTGCATTCACACAGAAGAGAAAGGGGATGTATTTACATGGAAGTGTAATATGTTGACCATTCTTTTAAAGATCCTACTAGTAGATGATATAGAAGATTTTTATGTTGTTTATACTACTTATAGCTAAAATTTTGATATGCGATTACTAATTTGATAACTTGTAAGTTGTTATTTATTAATTGATGCTTAGTTTACTAAGACATCTAATTTTGTTAATTTGATTTATTGCTGATTTATAAGATTGTTTGAAGTTTATTATGATCATCTTATTGCATTTTATATTTTTATGAATTATTTTATTAGTTTCTCCTAAGTCTTGAGCTTCCATAGATAAAAATGTGTTAAATAGTTCCTTTTCATAAGTATAAACTAGAATATATTACAGCTCAAATAACCAAATAATACTATTTGGTGACATATTAACATAGCCACGATGATTACTAAGGAAAATATGGGTCTCTAATGAAATTGAAATAAGTAAAATCGAAAGCCAAAAAGTTCAAGTGCATTAAGTGATGGGGAGAATTTATGATATATTTTGCTGTATAATTTAAATATCAAAACTTACATAATAAGTCTTATCACTGTACCACAAACTAAATGTTCAATGTCAAGACCTCATCATTGAAAAATGATATCAATCATGTAAGCAAATACCACCATGAATCCTGAATACTATTTAAAAAGAAGGAAAGCAAATGAGAATGCAATAACATTAGGAAGGAACAATATTACTACATGGAGCATACAAAATAAATTTTAAAATGCAAGTAGAAAGAAAGGAAGATGTAGAAATTATAAGCACAAAGAGGGAAGAGAAGTACTCAACAACCAATGTAGCAACAAGATCCAAAATTATTAGCTTCATATAGTAATATGTATAACATTACAATATGCCACTGTCGATCTCAAAGTTATGGTGAAACAATAAGATAATGAAAGCAATTGCACACCTCAGGCGAACCAGGAGCAATACCAATCAGAACCAACCACTTCTCAGAAGGATCACATCTGTAATTGATAATTTGGTTGTTTGCTAAATTAGCTGTTCTATCAAACATCTTCACAGGTTCCGAATCACCTATATAGAGATGGATTGAAAAGCTCAAAAAGCATGAACGTTGAAGGAAAATAGAGAGAGAACTAGAACTATATAAATAAATCAAAACAAAGGCAAGATAAAGATAACTAACCTTCAATTGACCAGTGGTATACAGAGGATTGTGTAACCAAACCCAACATCTTAGGGGTGATCCACTTCCAAAAGACAACCTGTTAAGAAGTGTGATCCAGATATGCAAACATCAAGAAACTGCTTTATAGAGGAAAACATGCCATTTACTATTTTTAGGGAAAAAAAATAATGCATTCATAAGTAATGAATATCATACCTGCTCAGGCATCTGATGTGACTTCATTTTTGCTTTTGCCTCGATGTTGAATATTTGCAAGTGATCTTGAGTAGTTCCAGGAAGTTGAGCTATGACAAATAAACTGATATTCTTAGTAAATAAAATTGAGGGAGAAACCTCAATTTATGCATTTTATGCAGTTTGAGTTTTCTGATTAAATACTCTATCAATAAAATGCTGCAGTACGGTGGCTTACCATGCTAATTTAGCAACTTTGCAAGTATCATTTTAAATAACTATCACCTAGAAATGTTTCAGGCATAATTTGAAAAAGACCGCCGATATTCTCTAACTTACAAACTTCGACACCATTTAAAGAAGAGAGTTGTCCTTCGATTAATGATGTGTACATGCTTTAACATGAATATAATGCGAAGACATCATCCTCTCTTTTTTGAGATGAGAAGTGTTATATGTCCCTACTTGCTTAGTATGAACACCTTACATAGTTAAACATCTGCAAGTTACAATTTCCATGTGAATCTCCTCGCCAGTATCTACAAACTTCCACGCAATTTATTCCATGTATTTTTTTATTAGATTAGGAAGAAAGACTTTTTGCATAATTTGAAAGCAAGACACGTGATTACTTTTTTCATAAAATGCTTAGCATAGTTCGCGGACCTTTTAGAGCCAAAATTCTAGTATTTGGATTCATAAGAGCAGAATCTGCAGTAATGGGCCGCCTCAAAGGCTGCATTGGCATATTCATATCGATGATCACAACACTATTCTGAGGTGCAGTCTCACGAACACATATATACTTATCCGATTCCATTGTCACATTTGTAAAAGTGATGAACTGAGAATTGATCCCTACGCTTGGCAGCTACATATCCACACCGAACAGTCAGAATCCAGTCAAAAAAAAAAATCACAGATCTGAAATTAAATTGCATAACCTAAGCAACTCGTGCAACTAAAAATACTGTCAATTTGCCAGAGCAAACAACTACTGATCCAATTTTTTTTTTTAAAAAAAAAAAAAAAAACTAAAACAGCAACCAAACGGTTGAAAATGAATTGAATTGGAGAAATTCAGTAATTAACAATCCAGAAATCGGGAGAAATGGCGAGCGATAATTGTCAGGTACCGTGAGGGCTTCTTTCATGGTAATCGGAGCGTTGGCAGCCGCCATGAGACCTCCGGATCTGATGAAGGAACGGTAAGTCGAGAGTCAGCGACGAAGAGAAACCCTCGGAACCCTCCGACGACNTGAATTGAATTGGAGAAATTCAGTAATTAACAATCCAGAAATCGGGAGAAATGGCGAGCGATAATTGTCAGGTACCGTGAGGGCTTCTTTCATGGTAATCGGAGCGTTGGCAGCCGCCATGAGACCTCCGGATCTGATGAAGGAACGGTAAGTCGAGAGTCAGCGACGAAGAGAAACCCTCGGAACCCTCCGACGACTAAAGAGAATGAGAAGGAGAAAGAGAGAGATCTAGAGAGAGAAGGAGAGCGGAGGGCGTGTGTATATCTATAAAGGACAAAGAAAATGGAAATTACGACCAAGAGATCTGAAACATTGGAGGGAGGGAGAGAAAAATAGTGCCTTTTTGTGAGTGCGGCGTCTGTCGTAGTGGGAGTTTAATCGTCTGCAGTTGTTAATCCTGCAATTACTGTTGAGTAACTTGAAAGAGTGCACACTTCAACTCAGCCCCCTTGTGGGACAGTGGGAATGTTTAGCTCCTCATTCGACACGGTAAGTACGCTAACAGTTAGGCGCGAAACTTATCTTATCAATAGTACACTAATGATATATGATCAT
>CAIGRR010499012.1:0-14364 GCA_903798365.1 Fraxinus sp. 1973-6204 | reverse complement strand
TATTACTTACATGGACATGATTCTCCAGCCCATGCTTAAGAACACTACAATGCATTTGCTTTCCTAATTTTACAGAACCCAATTGACCACAAATTTTCAGTAAGAAAGAGAAGGTGAAATTATCTGCTATCCCACTATTTTCTTGCATTTTCTTGTAATATTTGAAGGTTTCATCAGCTTGGTTTGTCCTCACCAACCCTCTAATCATTGTGTTCCAAAGGAATCCATCCATGTATCCCACGATTCCCACCATTTTCTTGCATTTTCTGGTAATATTTGAAGGTTTCATCAGCTTGGTTTGTCCTCACCAACCCTCTAATCATTGTGTTCAGAGTATTACTTACATGGACATGATTCTCCAGCCCATGCTTAAGAACACTACAATGCATTTGCTATATTAATTTTACGGAACCCAATTGACCACAAATTTTCAGTAAGAAAGAGAAGGTGAAATTATCTGCCATCCCGCCATTTTCTTGCATTTTCTTGTAATATTTGAAGGTTTCATCAGCTTGGTTTGTCCTCACCAACCCTCTAATCATTGTGTTCCAAAGGAATCCATCTGGGTTCTCAGTTTTGTCAAAAACTGTGACAGCATAATCCATTGATCCATGTGCAGAAACTGCACAAAATCCAATGATCTTGCCTATTAAGTAGAGGTTTTGAGATAGGCCATTTATTATGACATTGGCATGGACCTGTTTCATATCTTTCATAGTGGAACATTTATTGAAAAGTGGAAGAAGGGATTTGGCCTTTGAGGTTTGATTGTTGATTGCCATGTCTGTAAATTTTGTTAGTGGCATCATGTAATGAAGAAAACTATTAAGGAATGATAATTAAGAACTTAAAATTATAATTTATGGCAAAAGCATTTGCTTTGCTGTGAGAACACACAGTTTATTTGTGCAAATTTCAAACACTTGTGACATCACCATTTGATTAGTTGAACCAAACTAGTTTAATTATGAATTATTATTTATATTTAATTTAATTATAAGAGAATTAAATACCAATAAAACTTGTTTCATTTTGGTTACAAATGGCAATCATTGTGCCACTAGTTTGTTTGTCACAAAATTTGTTTAAAGAATGCTATCTATCGTCACTGATGATAATCTTCAATTTAGGTAATAATTGACGCTTCAGTGGTAAATGAAAATTGTGTGGACATGACATTGCATAGATCTCGTCCTTCTATTCTTTAGTACTTTGGCCTTACAAAAGAAATATTTTGTGATGCCATGTTTATTTTTTCAATTATGTAGAGTCACATACAGCCTAACGTGTCGTATAACTTTACAATATAATTCCGAGTTTCATCACTATAAAAAGTTCGAATATAATTAAAGAATTTCATATTGGTAGATGCGAATAATATTAGCTCAATGACTTCAGTTGTGTTATTTAATAATGTCTTGTCATATTTATCTAATGTGTCGTATAACTTTATATTAATTCCTGCCCAAAACTAGCCGTAAAAGTAGTTCATATAATTGTAGTCATTGAACCAATGGATCATACATTACACCATGAAAAGATAATGTATTTAAGTCATAATTTTAATATAAACAAATATTTGATGATATAATATAATAATATATTTTTCCTTCTCAATGAAAACAATAAAAATAATACTATTTTTGGGTTTGACTTCCAATTAGAGCGTTTAAATGGGAAATTCTTAATTGTATTTATCACCTTAATATATTATCTTATAATAGTTTACCAATTGGTCGTCTATTAGAATTTAATTGATTATCTTACGTTTGAAGAGAATTCAAGAAGTAGAATTGATGATAATAAAAAAGTACATTTTCCTTATCGTTTTGCAAAGTACGTTTGGTTTAATATTCTTTTAACAACAATAGCCACCATTAAACTTGACTCAAACAACAAACTTTATATAATATTTACACGAGAAAAAACTAATCAAGTTGAACTTAAGAAAGAAATAGAAAGGTGACTTCTTTCATTTCATGAATAAAATAAAACTCGTAAATATCGAAGTATAATAAGTGATGTAGAACGTGAAATTCATAAAGCTCGTCCCCTTGGATGAATTATGGGCATCATGCTAGGAAGTATGTAGTTAAGAGAGTGCAGTTCGAGGATTAGAATGAAGCTAAAACAAGCAATTAGTTCATGAATTTCCTTTAAAAAGACATATCGGCCCCTCTCTTAACTCTAATATAGGTTGAAAAATGGAGAACAACAAAGCTAAAAGGGATTTGCCTTGGATGAAATCCAATCGATACATGAAATGTTGAGCAATACATCTCTTAATGGATCTGTTTATTCGACCAATTTATCTTAATAATCGAGAATAAAAATGGATTGATGCATCGCAATCACATTGACACTTACTAAAGATAAAATATATTATCCCATATCGATACTCAAGTTAGGCAATGCATTAAATAGTCAATGATTTTTCCATTTTAAAATCTTTTGAAGATTAGAAGTCTTCAAGCAAATCACATTATAGTTTCTAACAAGATGACCATTGCCTAATACCTAACTCTATGTAGCCAACCATATCATGCCACGTGTTCATGCTCCTTTCCGTGCTACATGTCCGAACAAAAGAGACAGGCCCACATTACCAGCACAGCTTAACACAATATTATTTGTCAACCCTTGAGTTAATTAACTTAACCATAGTTAGTTATGTTTAACATCTGACCAATGGGAACTTGCTGCGTGGGTTTTAATGATTTGTTATTGTGGTGGCTGTGTCATTTTCTCCTTGTGCTAATAATTTGAGTGGCAGATTCGCAAGTTGACCATATAGCTCAATCTAAAAAGTAATTATTCAAAGTTTGGGGTGGAGATTTAATAATTAGTGGATATTTTTTCAAGAAAGATTGATTGTGTTATGCTTCGCCACCTAAACATCCACATGACCTAGTCGATCCATCAAAGCACCTTATGTCAAAGCCATGTGGCACCTCACGTAGAGTAGTACCTATCAGAGTCGAAACGATGCCGACCCAACGAAGCCCACTCATACCGAAGCAACTCATGAGGCTGACCCCTTCCGAAGCCCCTATGCTAAAGATAAATTCAAAGTCCAAACGAAACTTCTTTGTCAAAGTGGCGAGGTTCAACGAGGTAGAATCCGAGGCTCAACTAAAGCTTGTGACGATCCACATTTGAAGATCTTGAATATATAAATTCCTTTTCGTAATGATTGATTGGATTGTTGTAATGAGTAGAAAGATTAATCTGTTAGCATAGTTTATGGGGTGACCGCTTCCTTTTTGGGACATTTAATGCACCACAAGTTAGTGGAATCAAAATTGATACATAGAATGTAATGCTTCGATAAAGGAGAAGAAGCAATGTGTCCTCCTATCCAATGGTTACTATTTCATATGTAACAATATAAATATTCCTCATTTATGTCATTTGGGATTAATGCAAAAATATTAACTACAAACCATATCTATCTGATTAATCTTGGGTTTTTAGTGTTTGAGTTGTGATCTTGATTCTGAATTTGGCTCGAAGTTGGTCATTCATTATCGTGTAATTTATCTCGTATATTTTCAGCCTCAGCTTGTAAAAACAAAGCCGTTATAAAACTTCTCCGACGTCCAAACTCTATTTTATTGTCGATTGACAATCGTTCCACTCATGTTGGAATTAGCTTGAAGGAACGCAAGTGAGCCTAATATCTGTAGTCCACGTTTGCTGTGCGAAAAATGAGGTCAACAGATTGCATAGAAAATGGGAAATGAACAGTCGTAAATTTTGGTATTTCAATACCGATTGTGATTTGAATGGAGTAGAGAGTTTATCTGAGAACAATAGAATTATAACTGTCAAAGGTAACTTAACCAACTCGACTATTCAATCAATCGGTAAATCATTTAATCCAAATGGCGCATTCTTTAACTTTTCACGCGATTTCCAATACGAACAAAAGCGGCTTTTAGATAAAATAAAGAAACTAAAAAAAAAAAAAAGATCTACTGTTAAGTTCGGCTTGCAAAATCGTATTTCGACTAGGCATTATGTTGTGGATGCAGTTGGGTGATCCCTCCACAGGGTTACCTGCTTTGGTTGATCACTCATTGGTTGTTGACTAATCGTTTCGGAAGCATGGAAGGAATTCTTCATTTTCCTTTTTTTATATTTATCTTCGGATAACCCACGACACTTACCAAAAGATCCGATGACACTCCAACTTGAATGTGTGTAATTATCTTGTAACATGTGCTTAACTTTGCTTGGGAGACTAGGTAAAGAAGATAAATGTTACATATGTGCTTTTTTTTCGTAGTGTATATGAGCTACTTACGGATGAAAATATCTAGTGTTTGAGTATAAGTTCGACCAATTAGACAAAATGATCGATTAGCTAAGTATTTACGGGCAAAATTAATGTTAGCTGTTTATAAAAATTATAGAAAAGCTCATTAATCTATACTGAATCCTTAAAAGTGTACTTGAAAAATTAGTCATTCAAAAGTAATTTAGACCACGTTTGACAAAACTTTTGAAAATTATAAGTTGGTGGGTTCTATGAAATTTGTGGTTAACAGTAGATAAAAATTGTGAGTCCAATAAAATGTATGGTTAACATTGATGTTTGACTAACTTATGATCTCAGAAAAGATTCATCGAATATTCGAATGTGAATTTAAAGGGCTCAAATCCGTTTGACTAAGTTTAAAAGTTATTTTTTCGATTTGTTCTGATATGACCTTCCAACATATTATACATGATGAATTTATTTCAACCCTTGGATGTGAGACATGAAGAAATTTATGTCTTGATCTTAAATCTATTTGAGATTTGAGATCAAAAGGAAATAGACATATTTGGAGATTAAGCCGTGAGTGAAATGATCTATATATTTGTGAAATACACGTTTCGCATTGAAAATGCAACACATGAACATTTATTTCTTAGTGGCTGTCCAATCTCAAATTTTCTATACATATTCTTTTTTTTCGTAGTGTATATGAGCTACTTACAAATGAAAATATCTAGTGTTTGAGTATAAGTTCGACCAATTAGACAAAATGATCGATTAGCCAAGTATTTGGGCAAAATTAATGTTGGCTGTTTATAAAAATTATAGAAAAGCTCATAGTGTAATTGGAAAATAAGTCATTCAAAAGTAATTTAGACCAACGTTTGACAAAATTTTTGAAAATTATAAGTTGGTGGGTTCCATGAAATTTGTGGTTAACAGTAGATAAAAATTGTGAGTCCAATAAAATGTATGGTTAACATTGATGTTTGACTAACTTAAGATCTCAGAAAAGATTCATCGAATATTCGAATGAGAATTTAAAGGGCTCAAATCCGTTTGACTAAGTTTAAAAGTCATTTTTTCGATTTGTTCTGATATGACCTTCCAACATATTATACATGATGAATTTATTTCAACCCTTGGATGTGAGCCATGAAGAAATTTATGTCTCGATCTTAAATCTATTTGAGATTTGAGATCAAAACGAAATAGACATATTTGGAGATTAAGCCGTGAGTGAAATGATCTATATATTTGTGAAATACACGTTTCGCATTGAAAATGCAACACATGAACATTTATTTCTTAGTGGCTGTCCAATCTCAAATTTTCTATACATATTCATCTGGAAAGTAAATAATGTTAAAACTGTCGGTTTGACATTGGAAATAATTGGGATGCAATCTAATTTCAGGTATTGGATGTAAGTCCAGTCTATCTTTTATTATGCTGACAGCTGTTTTCAAATACAAGAATTTTTAGATAGAAGAGGTAGTTTTTGGTGTACCTTCTTAGAACCGGTCTGACAAGATTTTTGAACAGTCAAAAGCTGCTTTTTGATCTGTTTAAAGATACTATTGTTAAAAAAAAACTCGTGACAAACAGCCATGACATCTTGAATCACGTTGAATGACTATATTTACGAAATAGCAAAGCGAGATAAACCCATCTCTTCAGCCGACTCCTCAATTTGACTCGATCGGTTACACTTTGGACATGTTCGCTGCTCGATCAACAAACCTCGTGACATATACTTTAGTATTGCTAAAGCCTTGTTATATATATGGTTATTTGTAGATAACTATGAGATGAGGGCTGCTTTTTTAATAAAACACGCTTATAATTGTGGTACGCGCATTTCAAGTGCCCATAACCTTTTTCATGGCCTAACTGTCGACAAATTCTTCTGTCAGTTTATATGCATTATGTAACGGTCTTTCAGATGAACTGAATTTCGTCCAATATAAAGAAAAATGGATTTATTCAACAATAGTAAAAATTGGCCAAGAACATCATCATAGATACACGTTTCTTTCATCCAAAAGCATCCCTAACGTTAGTATAATAGACAAATTTTGAAAACCGATAATGTCCCGACTATTGTGTAAAAGAGATAAATTGAGTGGGTTATCGTGTTCAGGGTGTCATGACTTGAGTGGTTCGAAGTTTGAGATGTTGTGACTTGAGTAGTCGACTAGACCAGGTGTGCATATAAAATCTGCATCATAAAATATTTCTCCGAATTCAGTATAACACATCTAACTCTACTATTTAGAGCCTTGAGTTCCACTTGGATTTGTTCAAATACAACCTCCCCAATATGATATTACAATGCACGAGATTTTAATTTATTTCTGTTGTCGAATTCAGAATAACAAACTCGGCATGGCTATCTAGGGCCTTGGATTTATTCAAAACAACCTCATTAGTTACTTGCACAACACGGTTCTTTCAACCTAAATACACCCAAGTATTTATAGCCTTGAATACCTCATGATGGTTTTTTGTGAACTCACTCTTTCAGCTTTAAGGTCAGTTCCCATGGCTTTTGTCTCTCCTTTTCTCCATATTCTCCATTTCCTTCTCTCTTTCCCACAGCTTTTTTCTAGATCAGAATCTACCCACTTATAAGTAGATTATTTTCTGGATTTGGGATTATTTTCTAGTGGTCTCTAGAGTTCTGAAAGTAGGGTTTTGAAAAAAAGTTTAGGCTTATATAAAGAAAATCCCAGTTTTCTGAATCAGAAATTTGTTAAGAAAAATGGAGAAAAGTCTTGGATTTGTCAAAGGGGATGATCAATTGGATTTGCCTGCTGGATTTCGATTTCATCCCACCGATGAAGAATTAATTACTCATTATTTGTCAAAGAAAGTTGTTGAAAGCAATTTCTCTGCTATAGCTATTGGAGAGGTGGATATGAACAAAATTGAGCCATGGGAATTGCCATGTAAGTTAATTTCGGACCTTTGTTTGCTCTGATACCATCCTTTTTATGTATTTATTGGTTTTGTTTGTTGAGTGAAGGGAAAGCGAAAATCGGAGAAAGAGAATGGTACTTTTTCTGTATGAGGGATAAGAAATATCCCTCTGGTCTGAGGACAAACAGGGCTACCTCTGCAGGATACTGGAAGGCCACAGGAAAGGATAGAGAAATTTTCCGAGGAAAAACTCTAGTTGGAATGAAGAAAACTTTGGTTTTTTACAAAGGGAGAGCCCCGAAAGGTGAAAAATCCAATTGGGTTGCCCATGAATACAGATTGGAAGGAAAAATCTCTGTTCTTAACATGCCAAAATCAGCTAAGGTGAAATTCCCCTGTTTTTCCTCTGTTTTTTGGGCTTGAATTTTATTTATGTTGAGAATGAAATTGACTTTGTTTTTATTCTTTTTTTGGGCAGAATGATTGGGTTATTTGTAGGGTATTTCACAAGACGACTGGTGGGAAAAAAGTACACATATCTGGGCTAATGAGAATGAATTCTGTCCCTTCAACCTTGCCACCACTAATGGATTATTCAACGTACAATCGTACAACGAATCCCGATGAATCAAAATCAAGTCACGTGCACTGCTTCTCCAATAATTGTGCGACGAATCCCGATGAATCAAAATCGAGTCACGTGCACTGCTTCTCCAATCCGAGACAAGAAGAGCTAGTCACTTCTTTCAGCAACTCCATTTTTACTCCGACTCCAAATCCTCTCGAAACTTTTCCTCCTACTTCAGTTCCAAACACATTTTCGTGGAAACAATTTTCTCCGATCCCTGGAGGATTTCAGTTCCAGGACTTATACCCATTGCAAGATTCCTCCTTTTTTCGAACATTTCTGGGAAATTATGGTCCAAACATGAATCAAAACTTCATAAGAGACACGGAAATGGTGTCTGTCTCTCAAGAAACTGCTGATATGACCACTGAAAACTCCTCTATTGTGTCAAATCATGAAGAAAAAGTGGCTCCAGCAACTTCTATTGGACCAGAGGATTTTGATCCCTTTTGGAGTTAGTGAAATTCTTGAAATTAAGAAAAAAATTTGATAATAATTAGAGCTTATGTACTGAACTGTAATCTGAAAATGAATTTGTGTGTATAGAATTATAAGTTTTTTTTACTTTCATAAGTGAACTGAAGATTATTATGTATTAAAATGAACTTAATTTTTGTTATATTTTACTTCAGTTTCTGTCTAATTTTACCTTGTCATGGAATTATTAACATCATAAATTCATATTCACGGTAAGAAAAATTCCTCAAGTATAGGAATTTTTGCAAGAAATTTGAAATACATCAATCCTATTCGTGTGTGTATTTTTCTTCCTCCAATCTTTTAATCATTTTCCTAAATTTCAAATTCCTGTATGCTTTCTGTGAAAAAATCTTTTACTCATAGCATGGTTCTCATGGTAATCCTTAATGTGAGGGGTGAAGGTGAGGTCGAGTAAACCAAAGTGTATCCCAAACGATACAAATAGCATAATTCTCCTTAATTTTGGTAAATGTCAATTTTTTATTTTTTTAGTTTTTCTGTGGACACGTCAGCATATACAGTTTTGCTAACAGTATATTTTAGGTAGGATTGATCTTTCACGTGCTCACCAATTATGAATATTCTCACATTTTGTTCATATCCAAACAATTCTCATAAGACAAAATTTTCATAGTTAAAAAAATAATAAAAAAAGAAATAAAAGAAAAATGTTGAGCCCGTAGGCTTGCCTAGACTAGGGGTGGCAAAAAGATCGAGTAACTCGTCGAATAGACTCGTCAAAACTCTGCCCATGAACGGCTCAGGTTCGTTTCGGGACGAGCCCGAGCAGAGCTAAGGCTCGTTTGAAGAGCCAAACAAGGCTAAGCTCGTCGATCTCGTGGGCTCGTAAAAATGTGAAAAAAAAAAAGGACAAAAAATCCTTGTTTCGGGCCAGCCGAGTCGAGCAGAGCAGAGCCAGAGGTTCGTTTAGAGAGCTGAGCAAGGCTAGGCTCGTCGAGCTCGCAAACAGTTTATGGGATGAAGTAGGGCTGGACATGGTCCAATTCAATTCTGAAGAGAACCGAATCGAACCAAAATTTTCGGGTATTTAATAAATGGAATCGTCGGGTGCAAATATAATTATGGAATTGTTCGAGTTCGGTTCCTTTCGATTCGGTTCGATTCGGTTATGTTCGGTTACGTACCATAATTAATTTTTTTAACATTTAAAGCAACACTACATAAATACAACTAATGACATGTCCATTCGTGACTTCGATAGGCAATTGGAGAGGGGAAGTCGGACTCGGCAGTCGGCGGCTTCGATTTAAGCATGTAAATATAGGTTTTCAGTTTATCAAATGATTTAGAGTTAGTGAACTTATGCTTAATGAAAGCGTGAAATCGAAAAGGGAAAGATAAAAACTTAAAAAGACATAGATCTTGGACAAACAATGAAATTAATAATTTAGACAAAAAATCGAATTTAGAAATTGGGTTGGGTTGGGCTAGCTAGACATTGACTTGGCTTGAGAGTTAGAGCATTAATTACTAAATTAGTTAATTTGCTAATTTGTTTAGAAAAAATTAAAATAATTTAATTAATTCAATATAAAAAATTAAAAAAATTATTTAGATTCGGTTCTTGGTCTAAAACCGAGAACCGAACCAAACCAAACCCATCGGTTCTCGATNATTACTAAATTAGTTAATTTGCTAATTTGTTTAGAAAAAATAAAATAATTTAATTAATTCAATATAAAAAATTAAAAAAATTATTTAGATTCGATTCTTGATCTAGAATTGAGATCCGAACCAAACTCATCGGTTCTCGATTCAAATACTCGTTCGGATATTTAACTTATGAAGAACCGCTCGATTCTGTTCAGTTCGATTCTGGTTTGGTCCGATCCGATCCGATTCAATTCGGGAGTTTTGTCTAGCCCTCAATTGAAGTTCACGAGAACTCATGGGCTCGTAAAGAATGTGAAAAAAAAAAGTCAAAAAAAAAATTATATATATAGAAAAAAATCTAGCTCGTGAGCTTGGCCCTTGAGCACGAGCCGAGCTCATGGGTGATGCCGGCTCAGCCCATTGCCACCGCTAGCCTAGACCGACAAGGGTCGCATCCATCCTTGCTTTGTTATGCTCGACTCGTCCTAACTTGTCCAAAAAATATGGATAACATCAAATTTAGTATGTCCAACTTCAACACGTAAATAACACAATCTTCAACTAAATAATTATTTTGTATTAACTCGTAGAGGATGACCCACAAAACACTTGAAAAACGTATATGTTTTATTCGATAATATTGCCCCCAATGCTTTGCATTTACATTAATTAACATTTGAGGTGACAATTATCTAACCTCACCTCTTCATTGGAGAATTGACCACCAATTAAGATAGCTCTACCTACGTAATCAATTCATCACGTGATATAACTTCTATAATATTAAATTTTGCGTATTAAACATAACAACCAACGAGCGTGAATAATATGAATTCACAAACAATTGGTACACTAGTTGAATTAAACCCACTCATTACTCTCCAAAATGGGGAAGAATTTTGAAAGGCAATTCTTTCAATCTTTGCTATAAATATATTGTTCAAACAAGCGACAGTAAATGCATAGGAAAATTGACTTATTAGAAGTGTACAAATGATTTGTATAAACAGGACTTATGGACTTTGTAGAGTTTCAAATCCTCTTGGGGTACGTGTTGACAGTTCAGTATGATACGACTAATCAAGTAATATGGATCACGCCAACCCATAAATAGAGACATGTAAACGTGTGAAAAGAATGATTGCTTGAACGTGTAAAAAAGGTCTTTAAGTAACGGGTGAAAAGAACACAATTTATACATATTAGTTGTGTTAGAGTTTACATTTCTTGAAAGTGTTAAGAGTTTGATTACTCTAGCCCGTCAAAATATGCAAATCAAGTTGACTCAAGATGAACGATTTTTTTATCTCGAAACGTACAACTACAAAAATCTACATATTAAATCTACAAAAATCTCGAACCATGTTAAATGCAAATCAAGTTGACTCAAGATGAACAATTTCATCAACTTTTATCAGAATTTACTAAAAGTCTTATTTTAATCTATACCAAATAAGGGTTACACTTCATTCGTGATACGACTATATATCAAGTGTTTCATTTACTTTAATAAATTACAAATATGCAAATCATTATACAAATAACTGATTAACAGATTAAATTAAAAATATTCCTAAAATTGATCGAGACAAGCTCTCTCTCTCTCTCTCTCTCTCTCTCTCTCTCTCTCTCTCTCTCTCTCTCTCTCTCTCTCTCAAGGAAGGATACGAACAATTATTCGCTAGAATAGAACCAACTAACATAATTTCTACCTATAACACCGAACTTTTGCCATGGACATTGAAGCGGTTTATATTTATTTGTAAGAAAATTAAAGTCATGTTTGTTTCGGATTAAAATCAGATTTTAATATTAATCAAAGTCAAACAATCAATTTTAACCATATCTTTCATGGGTCTCACAACTTTTCAACCATACATTTCAAAAACTTCTATCACAATCTACTAAAAATCTAATTTTAATCCTCACCAAACACACAATAAGTAAAATAAGAACTTTCTTGTTAAGATTGCTTTATGAAATATTCCATATAACTTTTCAAATGCAGCTGTTTAGATGATGACTTTTTATAAAGGTCGCCGACCTTGAAATAAAAAATAGGAATTTTATATGAAAACGTATGAGTATAATATGATTACTAGAAAGTAGACAGTGAGATGTAAAACTTCTTAAAAATAAAAAAAAAATAATAATAATTTTAAAGTGAATTGGAGATTATTATTATTATGTAATGCAATGTATAAAATTTTGTTTTTCTATGTTTTGTTAGGGAGTGATGCTCTTCGTCGTTAGTCTTCCTATGTGACATGCAAGCGCTGGTTTGTGATTTGACGTATAAGTAAAAAAAAAACTATCATGTTAATGCATCAAATCACGAACCGCCACTTGTATGCCACGTAGAAAAACTATCGATAATCTTCTGAGAATATTATTACTCTTTAAAATCTGCATTTAGTGAGACCGATTGTCTGAAATTGGTCAAGATATCGTTTGATTATCCTGCCATTTTTTTTTCCTTTATTTAGATTTTTTTTGCTATTTCTTTTTATGTTATGAGGATCAAAATTAGGGTGGAATTCGGGAATGATTTTCTGTTATCTCGTTCAATTCCCAATCACATTTATACTCTACAAACATGAACAATGTTCTCTTATGGAA
Organism: Fraxinus sp. 1973-6204; assembly: GCA_903798365.1. Lineage (NCBI taxonomy): Eukaryota > Viridiplantae > Streptophyta > Magnoliopsida > Lamiales > Oleaceae > Fraxinus > Fraxinus sp. 1973-6204. The sequence goes on along the minus strand of CAIGRR010499012.1, from coordinate 1,837 downwards.
AAAAAAATGGAGAATGCAAAAAAAAAAAATCCCTTGTAAAATATCTTGCTATCAAATTTTAATTTGTCTAGGCATTATCCATAAAAATAACATTGTATTATTATTCATGAAATTCTTAACTTTAGTAATTTTCTTTTAATTTTTTTTGTGGACACGTCAGCATATAAAGTGTTTGTTTGGAGGCGATTATCTGAAGCGAAAAATGATTTGCTTGAAGAATGTGGTTAAAAGGGAAAAAAGTTGTGAGTCTATGTGTACAATTATTTTATTGAAAGAGTGTGTGATTTAAAATAAATTTGATAAAAAATGATTTTCAAATTAAGTTGTGCCAAACAAACCTATAGTTAACTACCCACTAGACAAGATTTTCATAAAATCTCCAAATTTTGTAAAAATAATGAAATCAAAATTCGGCCTTCGGCTTGCTCCACCCTTCATGAGTTATGTTATGCCCAATCTTTCATTGATCAACTCAACCTAACCTGGCCAAAAAGTTAGGACCATACATCAAATACAGTCGATCCATTATAGACTATACCAACATCTACGTATATTCGTACATAAATAATTTGAATATTCAACAAAATAAATATTTTTTTATCGTTGGATGGACCATTAATCACATCGACATGGAAACACAAAAATGGATAAGTTTTAATCTATGTACTAACCCCAATATGTTATCTTTACATGAATTAAATTAATAAAATTTGAAGTGACCATATCTAACTCTCCATTGAAAAATTGGCCATCAAAGAAAAAAATGAATATTTATTTTTATTCCGACAAAGACCATCGATCCATCTACAGAAAATAACATGAATAATATGAAAATTGTGAAAAATGATATGATCAAAGAGGTACCGAATATTTATATTAGTTGTAGAAGAAAAATAGAAAACCAATACCTATTTCATTGGAGAATGGAATTATCGAACTTACCCAAAGAGTAGGTGCACAATGAATTAGTAAAATCCTTTTATTTCAACAGAATGTTGGATTTGTCAAGGATGTTTTGGAAATTGGATCTTGTTTGGTTGCGCTTTTAGACCTTTAAGTATATTAAAATTAAAGTCAAGTACAAATTGACTTTGACAACGAATTCATTTAAGCATCAAGTACATACATTTTTAACGGGATTTGTACAAGGTGCTGTCGTGGTAGCACCCTCTGACCTTTTTTTTTTTTCCAATGCAAACCCGCAAAGTGTTTTTCCTTTCAAATTTCTGTTGAAAATGCCCGTACTTATAGCATTGTTCCAACGAATTATATCGTAGATCTGCCTCGTTTTTATTTTATAACTTGCAAATTAAGAAGACAAACCATTTTCTATCTAAGACACGACATAATTGAAGGTGGACATTATGTTTGGAATAATTTTATTTATCGTTATGATGATAGAATATCGGTAATGTGCCAGTTTTATGTGAAATAATGTGATTGTGTAGTTCAATTTTTATGAGAAAGAAGATGAGGAGAGAGAAAGAGAAATGTGCGGGATAATGAATTGCCATTTCACCGATCTTCCAACATCATGATAATAAATAATATTATTTGTTTGTTTGCCTTTACGACGAACACTCGTATATAACATAAATGTGAAAACAATAGCTTCTTTGAACCCCATTTTATTGGAAGAATGTATTTTGAAATAGTAGATTGATGGAGAATGCGTAGTTAATTATGAGTAATGTTATTTACAATCAGTGACTGTAATTGTCATTTCATTGACATTTATTATTTGATGCAATAAAATTATGGATAATTATATTACCACAACCAAATTTACTTGTTACACCACAATTTTAATCTATTTTTTTATTTACTTAAATCACCT
>CAIGRR010498890.1:0-10870 GCA_903798365.1 Fraxinus sp. 1973-6204 | reverse complement strand
CCTATTTAGGCAATTCACTCTGAAACATGGTTATTGTCCCAGACTTTTAAGTGTTCGCTTTTTTTTCATAGGTGTATTTAAGAATTTACACCTTCTCCAATTTCTTCATTAAAATCTGGCAAAATTTCTATATTTTTACAAAGAGGACATTTTGATCTATTAATCGGAGTTGAACTTGCATTATACGTTATTTTAAAATACTTTTTAGGTGCTTTTAGCCATGTCAACGAGTCGAGTCGAAACTCGAAACTCGAGCAAAATAGGGTTGAGCTTTTTTGGGTCTGAGCCAAGCCGAGCAAAAGCTCGACCAAAAAAATGAGCCTCAACCCAAGCCTTAGCGGGCCAGTCGGCTCAATTTTTTATTTATTTATTTATTTTATATATTTTTTTGGTTACCTGCACTATGCAGGCAACTAAATCTAAATAGATGCATGCATAGTTGCAAGAAGTTGTAATTGCCTTCTCAATTATTTTTTTTTTTAAAACTCTTGCAGACCATTTTGGCTCGTGACACCGGCCGGGTGGCTCAAGCGACTCCCCAAAATGGGGCTCGTCTCGAGTCTCGGTGTAATTGAGCCCGAGCAGGGCCCGACTTGGGCTTTTTCCGGACGGAACCCAAGCCGACAAGTTTTTTTGCCATCCCTAAGTGCTTTAAAAGTAATATTTGATATGAATTTATTGGGAGAAATTGATGAGTCTTCAAACGAACTAAATAAAATAAAATTTAGGATAAAAATTTAATAGAAGAAAATTGTATTCTCAAAACTCAATTTTTATGATTCAAATTTTTTATGATGATGAAATAATACAAATGAGCAACTTTGTATATTAAATTTGATACATAAGAATTAATTGTAATACATGAATTTAAACATTTATTAAAATTCTCATATTTGTGAATATAAATAAATTCATTTTAAATAACTCTAGATTCATGTAGATATATATTTATCAACTCATGATTCAGTAAATCTAGATTAACGCGAATGTTAATTAATTGAGAATTAATAACACGAAATTCATATATGATAAATATTTTGTAGTATTTATTACATATGGAAAAACGAAAAGTAATGTATTATTGAAATAATTGAAATGTAGTAAGAATAAAATCGTCCAAAAATGATTTTTGAGAGTTTACCCTTGTTTGAGCCCTCATTTTTCCATGAAAATGTATTATTGAACAGTGATTTGACATCATTTCAATAATATTTTTTTAATAAAATAATATTACACGTAAATTCAAAACCTTTCTTTATTTTTTAAATATATATTCTCCATCATAACACTATTACAAAATACATTTTTTTTTTTTTTGAAAAAATGGGGTTCAAACAATAAATTATAGGGTCTCAGTTTGAGCCACATTATTTTTTCATTTTCAATCACATAGCCTTCAATAACCATATATCCATCGTCACATCAAACAAAAAAATTCCTTCTTGTGGAAATAATGTGCACCAAAGCTAAAATTGACCATATTTGCTGGTATTTGTAAAAGTAAGCTCTTTTCAAAACGCACGTTTAATATATGGCTGCTACATTTCTCTTTCTCATTGTAAAAGTAAGCTCTTTTCACATACGGCACACTAATCCATAGCTTCCAACGTTCCAAATCACGCCAAATTTTTTCTTCCTTTCTCATTGTTCGCCGCCCGTGTAACCCCATAAATCTCTATCTTTTGCATAATTTCATTTGGATAAACCCATAAAGAAAAGCTCTTTACCAATTAACGGACCATTTTTAGTTTTCTGTTACTTCTATATCATAAACAAGATTGAAGCTGAGTGAAGGTAGAGTTATTGTTGATGGTGGCGGATTCTGAATATAATATTGTGAGCTCCATATGATTCAATCTTATTCACTGGCAATCTGTAGAAAATGATCGTGGCCGATACAATAATCCTCTTGAGCTTATTAGTCTCTGCACTTCTCTGTCACGACCAATGTTCGCCATGTCTAGGTCGGCCTCTCTCTTTTTCTTCCATTTCTCGATATTGAATTCTTCCTTTTTTTCATTTTTTTAAAATTTTTTTCCCTCCCAATATTATGCCTATGTTTTCAATATTTCTTCTTTCATGTCGTTTGTCTTTAAAAAGTTTGAACTCCGTGGCCCTTGAATCTGTAAAGTGGTGTATTTCTATCATTGTTCTGAAAGATATTTACTTTAATTAATCTGACTGGCCAATGCAAATGCTCGTGCTTATGTAGTCTGGGCTTTTGGAAAGAGCTATGGGTTTTAAGGAAGCAGATTTTGGATATGCTCATATAGGGTTTTAAGGAAGCAGATTTTGGATGTGCTCATATAATTGCTGAGCTTCTTGAAATTGAAACGAAAATATGATCAATTTTTTGTTATCTGAAAAGAAAAAATTCTTATAGGTGGGTATTCTGAAATCTGAACCTCGTCACGGTAATGCAGATTTATAACAATTGGGAATGTTAGGAGAGTTTGGCGACTGTTGTACAAAAATCAGATTAGCATCAATTTAGAAGGGTCAAGCTATGGAGCACTANATGCAGATTTATAGCAATTGGGAATGTTAGGAGAGTTTGGCGACTGTTGTACAAAAATCAGATTAGCATCAATTTAGAAGGGTCAAGCTATGGAGCACTAGTTGGAACAGGGTTATGTTTCGTCTATACAGATTGAATTCGCAATATACTTTTCCTAGCAGGAGACATCCTGGGAATGCTATGCTAGGAACCAGAAACGTTTTCTGCAACAGCTACTTCAAGCATTTTTCGTCCTCATATGCAAGTAATCCTGTAGCATAGCATCCCAAAGTTACTTCGAAGAGGTTATCATAGAGGGCTTTACACAATGGGAGATATTTATTACTCATTATTAAGGAATAAACCCCACGTCGAATAACTATTAAAATATAGAACACGAAATAAAGGATTAGACTACTCCTCTCAACAATGATGATCTTTTAAGATGGAACCTCAAACTCGAACGAGCAATTTAATTTAATTAAGACTAAAAAATTAAGCGCATGGATTTCAAAGTTGGGAGCCACCATCTAGTGGGGGAATGTTAATGAATAAACCCCACGTCGGATAATTATTGAAATATAGACCAACATATGAGTGTTTTAGCTACTCTTCTTAACAATGTTAATCTTTTAAAATGGAACCGCAAGTCTGAATTGCTCAAGCAGTTAGCTTGGCACTGAACCATTCTTATGTTGTCGTTCCTGGTATATTTCCCATAACCTGTGGAAGCAAGGTAGCTTGGCCCAAATGGTGTTAGACAGAGATATCTTCCAGCCAAGGAATAATTTTAACATGAGTGCTCAGAATGGGCATGCTTTCTTGACCTCGTTGATTCTTTCCATGTTGGAAGGGATTTTTTTTTTTGTAGCTGAATGCATTGTATTTGGCAGTTCTACTCACACCCACCATTGCAATGGCTCCATTTACAAATTCTTTTGGACCTCAGTTTAGGAAATTGATGCTTCAGGCTGTTCATCAAACACTAGAAAGAGCAGGTCCAGCATTCATAAAATGGGGCCAGTGGGCAGCCACACGGCCAGATCTCTTTCCTAGAGACTTGTGCACTGAACTTGCAAAGCTTCAAACAGAAGCACCTGAACATAGCTTTGACTACACTAGAAGGACCATTGAAAGAGCCTTTGGTCATAAAATTTTGGAAATTTTTGATGACTTTGAGGACGAGCTGTGGCATGTGGTAGCATCGCTCAAGTGCATTGAGCTTAACCAAGGTCGTCAGATCAAACCAATACTTGTTGCTCTGAAGGTGAGACATTCAGGAGTTGGCGAGTCAATGAAAAGGGATTTTGAAATAATTAATATAGTAGCAAATTTTCAAATTGCATTTCTACACTGCAATGGTTAAGATTGGATGAGAGTGTCCAGCAGTTTGCGGTTTTTATGATGTCTCAAGCTGATCTTGCGTGAGAAGCTGCCCATTTGAGTCGCTTCATATATAATTTTTGCAGATCGAAGAACATTTCTTTCTCAAAGTCTGTATACGCGCTAGTACATGCTGTTGTTTTGGTGGAAACTTTTGAGCATGGTGAAATTGTTTCGCATTATGTTGATGAGCTCCATGGAAATGAACAAATCAAAAGTGCTCTTGCACATATTGGAACCAATGCACTGCTGAAGATGCTCCTGGTAACACATTTAATCTTTTTCATTTTTGGTTCACGTTTTCAATGTTTCTTTTGCCTTGAGAATTGGTAATAATAATCACGACAATTTCTTTTACTTTTTTATATGGTGTATTATGCTAGAAGTGATTTTGGATTTTTTTTCCATGTGTTGAAAATTGCCATTGCAGCTTCACTGATTATAACAATTTGAATTAGCTACAGCCCATTTTTTCCCTCCACCATGTTAAACATTTCTTATGGCATGTGAAAAGCTTCTGAGGCTATGCCTTGAGGTGCATCTCTCTTGAAGCCTTCTTTAAGCACTTCGAAGCTTACACCTTGACTTTCTAAGACACAAGCACAATATTGGAATTCATCAGTTTTGTTATGAGCGATTTTTTCTTGTAAACTTCTTTTTCATCATGAGTGTTGCTGCAACGGTGAAAGAGGACGTAGTCTCACATTGAGGTAAACCTCTATAAACCTTGCATATCTTTATTTCTTTCTGCTGCAACGGTGAAAGAGGACGTAGTCTCACATTGAGGTAAACCTCTATAAACCTTGCATATCTTTATTTCTTTCTGCTCAATACATTGGCAAATGTTGAGAATTAGAAACCTTAATTTCATTGATTTGTGTTGAGGATTATTCCAACCTTACAGAGGTAAAAAGTCTCGGCACCAAGTTGAGCCTTTTTAATCATTGCTGCACTCAACAACTCAGTTGAACTGCCTGGGATTTTTTTTTTTTGCAGAGTAGTTTCATTTCACATCCTCTCTTTTATATAATACAGTGATATGCTGTTCATAAGATGCCGCTTCCTTCCTTTACTTGTTATTATGTAGATTCATCACTTAGAGCATACGAATAACTTAGATATTCTTCTGATGGAGAATACCTGATTTCTATCTGATTGACTCATTAGGTTGTGTTTTACAGTAACAAGATTGAAGTTATTATTAGGGGCTGACCTCTCGACTTGTAAACTATTTTTTTTGCAGGAACATGGCGAGGAAATTCAACTTATGTGAACAAAAATGCTTAATGCTTGATCAGGGCTTTGACTTAATTGCTAATGCCACTTGGAGATCATTTCCAATGCTTTTGCATTTATTTAGTTAGTATTTTAGGAGTCATTACCGCAGCATACTCAATACTGTTTGACCAATAAGTAAAAATTAAATTCCTCTGCTAGAATGAGATAACGGTATTCTTATGAGAAACTATGGACTTACACCTGTTTTCTGAGATTTTTTTTTTCTTTTACTTGTGAGGTTGACAATTTCATTCATGCTGACATGCATCCTGGAAATATCCTTGTTCGTGTAGCTCAGAGCAGGCCTTCTCGTAAGCGGTTCTTCAAATCAAAGCCTCAGGTTGTATTCCTTGATGTAGGCATGATTGCTGAACTTTCTATGAATGATAGGATGAATTTATTAGACTTCTTTAGACTGTTGCTAGTAGAGATGGCAAAACTGCAGCAGAGAGCACGCTAAGATTGTCAAAGAAACAGAACTGCCTAAAACCAGAGGCCTTCATTTAGGTTAATTTGATCCACATCCACTTGTTCAAGAAACAGATAAAGATTGTAAAAGATTCAGTCGAGTCTAGGAATCATTTCTGCTTTGCGATGTTGCTATGCTCTTTGCAAAGTTTTGTGGTATTTCATTTTGATTTTGCTATGTTCTTTGCAAAGTTTCGTGGTATTCATTTTGATTTCTTTGCTTAAACAGGAAGTGAAAGAGTCATTTGATTTTTGGGGGACTGCAGAAGGTGATTTGGTCCATCCTTCTGAGTGCATACAGTCGTTACATGAGCAAGTTAATCATCATACAGTAAACATTGATGGCAATGTTTGCACTGAGATGGTGACAGTTCTAGTTCTTGAGGTATTCTTCTCATAATTTTCATTCTGATACGTATGTGAATCGCAATATTCACGGTAGAGATTCTTAAAAATAGAAAGACTTAATGGTAATTCCTAAAAAAAAAAAAAAAGAAATGATAAACTGTAAAAAAAATAGTTTAACCTTGTGAATTCAAGCTGCCAAAAAGTAAAATTTCAGTTCATTTTTTTTTTTTTTTTTTCCTATAGCAATCTCAGCAACAGGAGCTGAGATTGATTTTATTCCTTTTTTAAGTGTTAAAATCACACTAGCCGTAATCTGCCTCGTAAATTCCCGAGCATTGAAGTCCCTTTAAAGTTTAAAGACAGACAGAGGAGGCAGAAACCGGCCGATCCATTTCTCTACACTACTTACTTTCAGTCATTTCTGGTTCAATCAACAAGAAGATGCATAAACCGCCGACGATTTTTCAGAATGTCTAAAACCGAAACATGCTAACACAGCTTTTACAACATTCCTAAGAACCTGCCCTCTTTTAGGAATCAATCGCGGCGGCACTGTGGTGGTGCACGATGGCTGCCGTTGGAAGCGAATGGCGGCGGTAACAGTCATATTTTCGTGTGACACTGATTACTAATGAGCTGGAAAAAATTTGAAGAAAATTAATTGGATCACAAAAAAATTGGAGATTGAATATTTTGGTTGGAGTTTAGAGAGCCGACAAGGATATATATTTGGGTGAGTTGGGAACGCGTTAACCGAGTAAGCCGCGTTGAGTCCGTATAGATATGGCTTTACTTTATTATAATTTATAAGCATGACACTGACTAATTCTTCTCTTTTCATTTCGTTTAATGGTTTGAATAGGTCTAAAATCCTCTAAATTCTAAGTCTCCGCGGCCTAAATCAAGAGCTTAAAACCTATCATATTCGACTGAATAAATGGCGATGTTCAAAATTCTCCATCTCTAAATCAAATTTGATGATGTACAATTTGTCCAATTGATCTTCTACCCATAGGAGATATGTTGTCCATCGATCTCTTGCCCATAGTGGGTAGGAGATCAGTTCTACTTGTTCGTATGGTTGAAAAGTTGATAAAAATTGTGAGTCTTATGAAATGTATGATTAAAATTAATGATTAATTTTGATTTAAATTTTTATCAAGTTACACCAAACAGGGGCTTAGTGTTCATTGGATTGGACTCGTAATCTATAAAAGAGCTATTGGTTAATGGTCTTACGAGATGTGACAAGATTTTTAAGAGAAATTAAAATTTACATGATTACGATTGTTATTACAATTTTAGCTCAACTAGCACTATTTAAAGGATAATATATGTACAAGAATCATAATGTCCATGTATTTAAAAAGATGTGTTGCCAAATAATTGGAAAAAAATAAAATAAAAAAATCTCACTTAATTCTCTCGTTTCATTTCCATCCAAGATTAAACACTTCAATACTCGTGTATAATTTTTTATATGTTCATTGGCTTAAAACTTTCCATTACCGATAATCCATAACCAACCAAAAGCAGTACCAGAAAAAATGCCACCAAGAAGAAATAGAACCAGTAGATTACCCAACGCATTTTGCTCCGGTGCCTACAAATGAAGAAATTCATACGTATATTAAGGTTGTAACCTAGAAAATAACGAATTGTGAATTGTGATTTCAACTTACCTTGTAACCTTTTGGGGCTGCTGTAAGGATGCAGACACTCAGGTAGCCATTTGTAATTCCTAAGAAGGATACGAGAAATATCATCCATCCCTCGTTTCCATACTTTGTGGTAAAATAGAAAGCAGGGATAAGCAAGAAACGAGATAAGGATGCAATCAAAAGGCCCTTTCTCGATGCTAACTTTATGCTATCAATGAGAGGAATGTATCTTGAAATAAGATCCCAGACGTTGTATATTGCTACCAGGACAACTGCGTACCTGTTTGTGAAAAGAATTCTTGAATAATCGATAGGTAATTCAAGAGCAGAAGTGTTTCAAACACGTACCAAGAGCCTAGCAGGTTGGATACAGTGTTTTCATATAAGAATCCGGGAATAATTGATAGTGTGAGCACGTATATCAAGTAAAGGTCAAACGCGTAATCAAGATTCTGAAATAACAACTGCTTATTGCTCAGCCTCTCATGATTTGCATCGTCAGCCTGTAATAACAAAACCTGTCCTGGAAGTTTGAAATATCTGGTAATTGAGAATCAAACTATTCTGAGATCAAGAAACTTTATTTACCCTTTCGCTCTTTTTAATGTGGATGCCAGCAGCAACCAGATCAGATGAAACTGTTTCCGATCCTTCTGCAGCAGCCCTTGAGCGGAAGTATTTCACTATTGGTATTTTGGGGAAGATCGAAGCATACAGGAAGACACATAGAAACTCAAAGAATATTGAGATAGCCAGATATAACACTGCAAAAACATAATTACAAACTGAAACAAATTACAGATAGATTTTTGGAATTCACAACCAACAATTAAACCAAGATAAACATTGATTGTAAAATAATTTTGCGTTACTTACTAACTCCCATACGAAGGCCATTATCAAATTTATCAAAGGCTGCTTTTGTAATTAATCTCATTGCAGCAGTCAGAGCCCCTGATGCAGCCAAACCAGCAAAGAATGACTGCAAGTTCATACAACGGTAAGCATAAATCTAGAGATCCGATTCAAGAATCTTTAAAAAATGCAATGTAAATGAGAAGGAATAGAAAAAAATTTACTTGGATGAATTCGGGACACATGAAAGATAAATCTCCAACCATTCCACCTTGAACAAGGCCATCTGCAACTCCAAAACAAGCAACAAATACACAAATTCCAATATAATTCCCAATTCCTCCCTTTCCTGTTGTGGCTAGGTCCAACTTGTAACATAGAAAATTGATCATAGACAATGGAGATTAGGTGAAGAAAAACCATGAAAAGAGAGTACAAAAATGGCTAAGAGAAGAACTCACAAGAAGAAGTCCCAAAGTACTTAAGAAGAAAAGTATGTAACCAGCCAAGTTACGTTTCCTTGTATCGATCTTCTCCTCATTGTAAGTAAGTATTGCCGCAGTTCCAAATGCGAAGGGTTGATAAACAAGGGTCAGCACCCGGGATGGATGGTAACTCTTCAACAGAAGGAAATACAGTAAATTCTTCAAATTTTTTCGATTAAGCATTATAATGGTATGCTAAATATGAACATACACTCCATTTGAAGACAGGACAGCCACAGATATATGCTAAAACAGAATAAAGAGGTTTCCTATGATCTTACCGGGAACAAATCATAGTAGTAATCTTCTATAGTCAGCAAACTATTCCACGAGACAAGGGATCCAAGTCCAAGAAACCAAGAAGCCACCATTGCCATATTTTTTCCCTGAAATTTATCATCAATTTCCTAGTAACCCAATTTGATAACCTAGGAAAATTCAAAAGAATAAAGATCAACATAAACCTCCAGCCTGTTTGGACTTGAGATTTCACTTGGATTAACATTATTCATGGCGGCTTCTCCTCTGTCGAAACCAATAGTAAGTAAATATTGTTTTCAGTCTACATGTATTCTTGACTTTTAATATTGAAGCATTTGAAAAACTTGTAGATTGATGTAATTAAAGATTCATATAATCTTGTTGAAAACAACTGGTTTAATCAAATAAAACCTGGGATTTCCTCATTAGTTTAATAATTGCAATGAGAATCGAGTAATTCATATTTTCGTTCTCAATCTTTGCAAAGTTAGCAATTTACCCCCATTCTACCTTTTCTAATACCAATCATCCTCAAACATTCGGTAAAGGCTAATGTTGTTTTGCCAGGCCTGGCAAAACAACTCTTCTCACATGAGGTGGGTCCTCGGGACCCACCTCATTAAAAAACCCCTCCCCCCCCAAATGTTTTATCACCCAACCCTCATGACACAGCTGCTCTACCAGACCTCTACCACGTCTGGTAGAGTAGCACGGCTCTTCAGTAAATACCGCAAAACTCATTCTTTCCTCCATTTCGGCGGGTAAAATCACGAAAATGATGAATTTGCCCACTCTCTAAATAATACAAAAAAAGAATAGACTAAATAAAAATTAAAAAGAAATTGTAACAAGAGTCATAAATCTTTTCCAAATGAACAAATAAGTCTTATTCTCCAACTATCCTTATTTCCATAGTTGTCAGACTCAACCCGTACATAGACAGTTAGACACGGACAATTCAGTGGGTCAATATGTAAGTGATTCAACCGGTGACCTGATGGTTCAACCCGCTGGTCATTGCATAAAAATCTACAAAAGAAAAATATAAAGTATAAATTTTTTTCAGGGGTAAAATTAAAATTTTTAATTTGTACTTCACTAATTATTTAGGTCTATAAAATAAAGTAAAAAGTTTGACCAAAATTTTTTAAAATACTATTTCATAAAACCTATAAATTGTACATTAGATAGATATAAATTATTGCACAAAAGTAACACTAAAAACACTTTATGTTCATGTGGAGGAACCATTATTTTTCTTAGAGGTCCAAGGTTTCCCTTGAACTCGAAAATTTTGTAAGAGCATTTCAAAACTCAATTAAACCGGTCAATCGGGCTAGGTAAATCGTCGGTTAACTTGGTCAAAAACTCGATTTTGACCGAGTCAAGTACAATTCTATGAAATTAATTTGTCCAACCCCGTCAAAGGTTCGGACCGCTTTTTATAACTATGTTTATTTCCCAACTCACCAAAATCACCCCTGTTAGCTGTCACCTACATAAGAAAATAATTTTCTATAATCTAGTTTAGTGATGGTATTTTTAATTTTAAAAAAAAAATAAAAAATCTGAACATATATGGACTTACCCGTTTCCTTTTTCTAAAAAGAAAAAGGATCATGCTACACTACCAG
>CAIGRR010498672.1:0-11685 GCA_903798365.1 Fraxinus sp. 1973-6204 | reverse complement strand
ATATAATTTCAATTTCTTAGTTTAACTTTAAAATTCTTCTTTCGGTACTCGTGTGCTTGCGCCTCTTGGAGGCATTTTGTTTGTTTCTGATTGTAAATATTCGCCAATAAAAACAATCCTTTTTAAGACTTTGTCTCAAGAGGTCTGTTCCTTACACAATCGTTTGATCTCTTTTTAATTGTTAGCGACACAAAACACCGCGAAACAAGATGAATGGAATTGTATATTCATCCCCAATAACTTAGAGTTGATCGGTTATATTTATACTAGTATTCAAGGAGTCCCAACAGTTTCTAAAAATTGAGCAAATAATGGCTTAAAAAAAGAATTTTTCTTGCTTGAGTAGAATTCTGAATGAAAAATAAATTTTGATCACGAATGGCCTAGGCCACCAGGTAGTTGCCCAATTATTCAATTTAGCCTCCACTTTCTTTTTTCAAGGCCAAGCAGTTGCCCGATCTATATAATTGGGTAAGTGCCTAGTTATACTTCTCAAATTTTGCATTTTGGTCCTCTTTTTAATTATTTCCTTAATTTTGATCCTTCACTTTAAACTACTTCTATTTAGGTCCTTCAACTTTTTCTCATGTGCATATTAGTCTCCAGTCCTTCTATCCATCATCAAGTCATTCTTCTTTCTTTTCAAATTGCTTATGAACGGATCCAAAACTGAAACAGGAGAAAATTAATCCAAGTTAAGTAAAATTTAATACTTTGACGACATAAAAAGCTTAGTAATTTGACTCACATAAGTGCACAAAATGCACTTATCAAACACCCTCATACAAAAACATTTGTTCGTCTTCGAACAAAACAAAACAAACAGAACATAGGTATAACCATATTACTATCCTAAAAATCACAAGTAGTAGACTCAACGTTGAATTGCTTACCATATGCATCATATTTGAATCAAGTAACACGTCAGAAAGATCCAAACAACATCATTAATAGATTTTTACTTATCTAATACTTGATTTGGTCTTTGTTTGTGATTAGTCAACATTGAACTCACACACGTACTAATACACAATCAATCAAGTGTTGTTGATTCACTCATAATCCGATCCTCTTATGGTCAATTTCTTCTCACACCTCTCTTGCAAAATCACCATTTATTCTTCTCTCCAGTCCTAAGGTATTTCTAACACTTGTGGGTTCCTAAAAATAATTATAATGCATCTTTTCACACAAAATTATCAGAATTAGATATTTTTAAATCTAGAAGAGAGATGATAAGTCATTCTCAAAGTCACATCACCAATCTTTAGAGTTCAAGTTTCAAAATTCTTACTAGACACCACTTGCTTTTGATAATCTAAATCTTTTTTTTTTTTTTTGAACATTTATATTGATTGTCTCATTTTTTTTTCTTTTGACATCTTGTGTGCCTCTTCTCTCCATTAAACTTTTAAAATAACCCTTGTAGCAAGTTTTAGATTAATGACTCTCATGTCAGATGATTATATGGCACAAGATTTTAGACACGCTAGCAAGTTTAATAACTCAAGTCATAAATGCTACGAAGAGAGGTATAAGATTTATTACAATTTCTTTGGATAGTTGTCAGTTTGCCCATTCTAGACTCCTTAACACAATTTCCTTCAGCTAACAATAAGATCTAAGAACTCCAAACCATTAAACTTCTATGAACACAAGCACTAACCTTCCCACCCGATTTCTATAATAAGGATTTGGGGATTATATTCAAACCTAGGTCAACACATCAACAATATAATCCACATAATCAAGTCATGCTCCAACATAAGTAATGACTCAATAATGGCTATGTACTCAAATAATTAAGTCTAACATGGATAAATATTCAAGTAAAAGTATAAGATACAATGTAATCCAATTCTAACTAAAGTTGTCCTCAATTCAAACAAATAACTAATATCATAGGCGACAACCCGTCCAACGCTAAACTAGACACTATTTATTTTCCAATTCTTTCAGTTTTTATACAGTTATACGGACTCCGATCAGCAGTTGAAAAATAAATATAAGTGCCAAATATCCTAATACTTACCCACTCTAAACAAAAATTATTACATTATCCTCAATGTAAAAGCAAATATAATCAAAATAAAGGAGTAATGATCAGAAACTCCCCGGGGTAGATGCGAATATGTAAAAGGATCAAGGTGGTTTGGATGGTAGATGTCATAACAACCGCCACTTTTCCTTATTGCTAGACTTTAATTTTCTATTTCAAGAATTCAAAATAAATATTATTGATAGCAAATAAGGTTCAAATATTTATAATGAATTCACACTAAGAAGAATCCTGATTTTCTCACATTTTCAAAAAATATCTAACATAACGTGTATCCCTGCAAAAATTCTATAGTTAGGAAAAGATAAGTCTTTCAAATTGTCTTGAAGAGTGAGATCCAGGTGCAACCTTAAGAATGCATATCACATCAATGTAAACTTAATATGATGCTAGGATGTTAACGATGAGCCTAAGTAAAAATGAACTTAATAAGTAAACATACCTAAATTACTAATGTAAATATTAAAATACTATCTAAAATGTGTTAAAAACCATTTAAATGCAGGAGTTATTGAATAGAATCCTAAAATACGATTGCAATCCTTAAACTACATGTAATGCCTAGTCAATCTATATGAGTGGAAAGGGATAGAAAAATGGGTTGCTGCCAATTAAGCACTCGATTTATAGTCTAGAGCTCAACTTTTGGCACAAGTGTGCCATGGCACTTTGAATATGGTTTTGGAGGTCCTGCTTAGTTTGCTCATTTAACTTTGTTCCATATTGTAATTTCCTCCAAATTTTAAGCTTCCCATTTTCCAAGTAGTATGCCTTTCCTTATCATCCATTTAGAACTCAACAATGTGCACCTCAATCTTCTCATAAGGTTTAATCACACACTCAATTTTTGAGCGAACGATAAAATCGAGGGATTGCATGTTAATTTCCTCTTTTTTGAGTGCTACTAATTCTTTTTGGTTCGTTATGATTAATTTCTCGATATTTTCATGCTCATCTTCTTTAATTGAGGTTTTCTCAAGTTCAACGTTTGTATCCAAAACTTTTAGCAAAGAAACAATGTCATCTTCATGGAAAGTTTCCTCCTCTTGTTGTATTTGCTGGAAATTCGGTGGATCTGATTCCCTTAATTGATGTTCATTAATAATTGGAGGAAGAAATAACCCTACAGGCAAATTACATTCTTCAGATTTTGGTGAGAGAAATAATATAATAGGCAAGTCACCCAAATCAGTTTTATCAAGTTTATATACCACTTTTATATCTCATAGTCGCGTTCTATAATGAAATCTGCCACAAGCATATCCCCCTCATGAGTTTCTTGAGCTACCAATTGTTGTTGTCTTATGATTAAATCACATACGATCATTTTGCTGATTATACTGAAAAAGAGAAGAAATAAAAACCAAAATAGGAAAGAAATAAAAATAAAAATACAAGGCTACAGGTAGAAGATCGAATTAGTGCTAAAATAAATGGAACCTAAGCTAAAGTAACAATCATTAGCAATAACACCAAAAACTTGTTACGAAAATATTCTTCATTTAAAATATCGCAAGCTTACGCTTCGTTAACAAGTCGTAAAATAGATTTTGAGTTCAAATATCGTTCCTATGGAGGTATACTAGTTCAAATTCAAATTAACTTAGCCTTAACCGAAACAATAGAAATTCATAATTTTTTTATAACTAGATTGTACCTACTTAAATCATGTATGAATACAGGACCTAACTTAAATAAAATAAATGCAATATTAAAATTTATTACAAAATTTATAAGAATATGATGATGAAAAGCATACTATAATTCCAAAGCTCCTTAGATCAATCCCCTTAATTTCGAATTTTATGAATTTGACAACATGATTCAATTATGAAGATCAATATTCCTAATGTGTTTAACAATTTTTGTCGAGTAGAATTAAATCTATTCCTATGGGTGACCCAACTATATTTCTATGACGGATGTAAACTTATAAAAATGCATTTAAGATTTATGAATGCTTAAAGATCACGTAAAGTACAGTGGTATATTTCTATCCCATATTGGACATTACAACAATTATGACTATGTCTAATTTATTTTCAATCGTTCGAAAGTAAAACAAGCCACAAGATTCATGCAATTAATGATCAAGTAATTTTAGAGAAAATAAATCTCATCATAATTGTTCAAAACTAAAAATGTGTTTTAATATCAAAAAATAAGATTCAAACGTTAAAGTTTCATAATATAAGGTTCATCTTGATCCTAACACAAAAATAACCTAGCCTAGCATGTTAAAGAGACAGAAACTAATACAAAATATGTAATTCATAACCTGAAGAAAAAGAAAATTGAATAGTATAACTCCATCTTCGCACTTGATCTTCAACCCGGATGAACTCTCCAATGAAGATCCTCATTTTTGCTCCAAAAAGATGAATTTTCATTTTATTTATGAATATGAGATGAATGGAATTGTATATTCATCCCCAATAACTTAGAGTTCATAAGTTGTATTTATACTAGTATTCAAGGAGTCCCAAAAGTCTTTAAAAATCATGCAAATAATGGCCTAAAAGGAAGTTTACTTGTTTGAATAGAATTCTGAACGAAAAATAAATTCTGAACGCGAATGACCTAGGCAAGTCCCCAGTTGAAAACCAGGCAGATGACTGGTCCATATAACTGGGCAAGTGCCTAGTTATAATGACTTCTCAAAATTTGCATTTTGGTCCTCTTCTTCATTCTTTCCTCAATTTTGATCAATTACTTTTAATTACTTCTATTTTGGTCCTTCAACTTCTTCTCAGGTGCACATNGCAAGTGCCTAGTTATAATGACTTCTCAAAATTTGCATTTTGGTCCTCTTCTTCATTCTTTCCTCAATTTTGATCAATTACTTTTAATTACTTCTATTTTGGTCCTTCAACTTCTTCTCAGGTGCACATGGGTCTCCAAACCTTCCATCCATCATCAATTCATTCTTCTTTCCTTTCTAGTTGACTATGAACTGATCCAAAACTGAAACATGATAAAATTAATCCAAGTTATGTAAAATTTAACACTTTGACGATATAAAATTTTAGTAATATGACTCAAATAAGTGCACAAAATGCACTTATCAAAATGGTAGCAAACTTGAGAACATAATCTTATTAGTTAGTAATTTGATACCCACAAGCTCTGTTTACCCAACATAGAAAAAGTAAAAAGTTATGTTCTTAAAAGTTCCATTATATCACACATGGACAAATTGGGTTACTATCCTACCAAAGGACTCAACAACACAGTGCAGTTCAGACTTTTATTTAGGGGTTTTCATTTTAAAAAGGTCAGTCAAAAAAGAAATTAGTTTATAAAGACCAACATCTATCTTTTTTTAGTTAGATAGCCTAAACATACAAAAAAATGGGAAATAAAATTTGTAAATTACTAAAATGTCCTTACAGGTAAAAAAGCCATTAATTGCCCTAATTCTCATTTAGCTCTAATTAAATTTTAGCTTTCATTTCTTCCACAACCGGATTCAACATCTTCTTTGAACCCTTTTCCTCATCTTATCATCATCTTCTCTACATTTTCATTCCCTTGAGCACTTATTTGGTTGAAGTGGGTAATCAAAGCTTATAACATTCGGAGAACAAGATAAGATATTGTTAATTTTCTATATTTTGGCTTCTTTCTTTCTTCATTTTTCTAAATAATTTCTTCATGTAGTTGTATGTGTGTTTATGATGCTCATTCGACAATAATGATTTTGAATTCATTTTCTCAATGGGTTAGAGCTTTGATATGGGTTGCTTCCAAACCTATTTTTTTTCTATTAGTTTAAGTGAAATGTACGTTGATAAAGACATGTTGGTTATTCTACTGTGAAATATAGATTTGACTTTCTGTTATACAAAACGACTTACATAACGTTTTTTACAATCCATAACGACATAAATATCATTATCAGTCCTATACAAAAATTTGATAGTTGATGAAATTTTAAAATTTTTATGTTAAATTTCAATTATGGATACAATGAATATGATATGGATATTAGTAACAATCAATTGAAGGTGCATGAAAATAAAAATATGCAAGGAATGACAAAGGGAAAACAACACGTATTCTCGTTTTGAAGACAATGTCGCGTGGACTGCATGATAAAGTCAAAGATATGTTTAAAATTGGTACAATGCTATACAAAGTGGAGATACGAACTCTTGTCCATATAATGTCTAAGGCTTCAACTATACGAAAACTGGTCATGTTCGCTCCATTTGTATAGGCGAAATTGGTAGTAAAACTTAATGTTGTAATATTGTCGTGACTTGCATCTTTATTATTTTGTACTTATTGGAGGACAAAATGATTTATTACATTTTGTAGTAGTTGTGCTATTATCGCTTTTGTGCTATTGGAACAAAATTAAAGTCATTTTACGTTGCTGTGTTTATTTTTTTTTTCTCATTAGAGACAAACAAATTTTATGTCGTTATAGTTGACGCAAATGTCGTTTTGGTATGAAAAATGCATTAATTCACATAATGACATTGAAATTTTTCTTGATACACAAAAAGATATTGATATCGTTCCAATGGATTGTTTGCTTTCGGATGGTAAACAACTCAGAGGCGCACACGCCAACCAAATTTTCTTTGAGTTAACGTTTCGATCCCAAACTTTCATCCTTCGTTCAATAGAGACCTTTTCTCATACAATTTTCAAAAAGCGACAACAAATCATAAGTATCAATGTCACAAAATAACATAAAAATATCCGTATTATTTCAGTGCAAATTTGGCGAGATTGAAATAATTTCATTTCAAATCATAACTAAAGTGACATATATATTGTTTTATTTAATATGTAATGATATTGATATCGTCATGTATCTAACTCATGTAATAACATAATGACATCTATAACGTTGCAGTACAATTTTTACGACATTGATATCGTTTGAGTCCAAATCATAATAATTTTTAGCTAAAATGATATGATTATCATTTTATATATAAAAAAGATATCTATGTCGTGTAGTTATGATTTGAACTAGAACAATTTCAAAGTCGTCAAATTTGTACCAAAACGAAATGGACGTTATGTTATTTCGTGGGCTTGATACATAACGATATCAATAATTGTAGATGGTTGAAACATTGTTTTTACCAGAAACCATATAATTATCATTTTAGTTGTGATTTAAAATGAAATGATATCAATATCGTTCAGTATAATTTTGATGACATTCATATTATTTCATTTTAAATCACAACTAAAATGATAATTATATGGTTTCTGGTAAAAACAATGTTTCAACCATCTACAACTACCCAACATGCATCGACATATGTAGGATGATCGAAATAGGTCATTAGGTGTGATCGATCTCACTCAAAAGAAACTATGGGAACATTTGTGTTCCCATAATTATATACCACCTTTGAACTATTTCAACGAAAGAAAACTTCTTTGTTCGCTCTTTCTAAGCGAGTGGTATCAACCCATTTGATGACCTATTTCGATCGCCCTACGTATGTTGAAGGCATGTAGATGGCTGTGGACGGTCAAATCTTTTTTAGCCAGAACGATATAATTATTGTTTTATATGAAAGCAAACGATATTTATGTCGTTGTAGTTATTATTTGAATTGAAACGATTTCAAACTCGTTAAATTTATACTAAAACGATATGGATTTCGTTATGTTATTTCATGAATTTGATACATAAAGATATCTTTATCGTTTTAATACAATTTTAACGACATTGATATCATTTTAGTTTAAATCATAACTGAAACGACATATATATCGTTTTAGTTTATATAAAACGATAATTATATCGTTTCTGTTAAAAACGACGATTCGACTGTCCACAGCCACCGGCCATGCCTCCGACATATGTAGGACGGTTGAAGAAGGTCATCAAGTGGGTAAACACGAACGACTTAAAAAGAGTGAATAGAGATTCTTTCTTTCTGTCGAAATAGTTTGAAGGTGCTAGAGAATTATGATAACAAAAATGTCCCCATAGTTTCTTTAGAGTAAGATCGAACCCATTCGATAACCTCTTTCGATCATTCTGTATATTTCGGATACATGATCTGCGGTTGTGGATGGTCGAATCATCGTTTGTAGTCAAAACGATATAATTGTCATTTTATACGAAAAGAAACTACTTCAATGTCGTTTTAGTTTTGATTTGAATTGGAATGATCTCAATCTCGTAAAATTTTTATTGAAAGAACATGGATATCAGTATTTTGTTCTATAGGTTTGACACATAATGATATCAATATCATTGTGTAATAAACTAAACAATATCAATGTCATTGTAGTTATGATTTGAACAAGAACGATATCATTGTCGTTCTATATGAAAAGAAACGATATTTATATCATTTTAGTTATGATTTTAACTGAAACGAGTTCAAACTCATCAAATTTGTGTCGAAATGATATGAATGTCATTATGTTTTTTCGTGGGTTTGACACATCACGATATCATGTCGTTCTATATGAAAGAAACAATATCTGTCTTTTAGTTATGATTTTGACTGAAACGAGTTCAATGTCGTTACACATGAAAAGAAACGACATCTATGCCATTTTAGTTATATTTTGACTGAAACGATTTCAATGTCATTACGCATAAAAGGAAATGATATCTATGTCGTTTTAGTTATGATTTTAACTGAAATGACTTCAATGTTGTTAAGCAAGCTTTTCACAATGTTTTTTAAACGTTGCGAAAGTTTATTTTTTGCAACGTTTAAAATACATTGCGAAAGACGCTTTTCGCAATTTTTGTTTTATTTTTTCTGATTATTTTGCAACGTAAACGTTGCAAAAAGTCCACCCCTTCAAATCAAGGGCTAACTTTTCCTCCTCTCCTCTCTGCCTCTCCTCTCTTCTTACCCATAATGTCTATCATCTCCATGGGGCTTTCCTGGCGTAGAAGCCGTCGATCATCTGTTACACGCTGAGCATCATTTCTCCATGTTCAAGGCCAAGTATGGCAAAACATACGCTACACAAGAGGAGAAAAAATACAGATTCTCGGTTGTTCAAGGTTAATTTGCGCCGTGCCAAGCGCCACCAGCTGATGGACCCCTACGCAGTCCACGGTGTCACCAAGTTCTCCTACTTGACACCCTCTGAGTTCAAGAAATCGCACATGGGTTGGATCTTTTGCATCCTTCTATTGCTAAAAGTCTTGAAATAAAAAAAATACCAATTGTGTGTATATTTAATTGATAAATCTTGTTATTTTGGTTTGCAGTTTCAAACTGTTCAGTTGTTTGATCCACAAAAACAAATATTTAATAGAGTAGTGAAAAGAGATAAAATGAAGGTACAAGTGTATGAAAATTGAAGGATTTAGGTTCTTCATAATCTGCGAAGATAGAAACTTGGGAAGTCAAAGGAAACAATGGGGCTTAACTTAGTTTTAAAACTCATGTTTTGTGCTTATTTTAATTGTTTTCATTATCTTCTAATTAGATAAATTATCAAGTATAGAGACACTGGTCAATGGCCTAGAGAAATTGCAAATTAGTAAGAGTTAAGATTCACCTCTAAATGATAATTTTTTTTTTAATATGTACTCAAATTTTTAGAGTCTAAATATAGTGGTGATAAATCTTTAGATCAAGTTACCATATTTTTCCAACATAACAGATTATGTCAGTGTCAACCAGTAAATGCTATTGCGTGGATCCAATTTTATCAAACTGGTTTAGAATTTGTTATGTCATCCTTACTTGAAAAGGTAAATGGCTGTTGATTAGTTGTCAAGGTAAGGGCTCAGGGGGCAGCTTTAGAGGTGGAAAATTGCATCCATTTTGCCTCTCTTAGTTCTGTCGCTTAACCACTGCCATTTTTAAATAAAAGATTATAAGGATTGTTCTTTATGTCATCTCCTGACACTATCCTCCGAAAATTGTAGTACTTCATATAATCTTTGTTATTGCTTATCTAGTAGTCTTATTATTTCCATATAACTAAATTAAATATGTATACATCATAATGAAGTGCACCTAATTAATTTTAGCCCGTCTTCGCAGTACAGATCCCCTGTATGAAATTTAATTTTATTCATTATACTAGAAACTTGCTGAAAGTAACGAGAACAATTCTTTTCTACCAATTTGTGTTACCACCTGAGATTTGACTTTTTCTTTAACTTGATCTTCTACCTCAGAAGGTTGCAACAGATCATAAAAGATTGCCTACTGTAACCATTGTCTGACTGCATTTTGCTGTAGTTTGGAAATACGCGTGAGCACGAGAGCCTAGAAAGCAGGGAATGGACAAATAGTTTCTTGAAAGATAAAATACAAATAATAGAATGAAATGTGATATGGTGCAAAGTTTTTCTTCAGTTCTTTTCTTCTTGGTCATGAACAGCATCTGCAAGTGCATCTTTTACTGTAATTGCACAAGGGTGTTAATTGATTAGTATTCGGTGTGAAAGTATCTTTTAGAGCTTGCACACACACAAATGTCAAGAATTTTATTAGTGCTAGGATTTTCTATCAACTTTTTAACTCTAATGAATAGATGATATCAATGAATTACGGAAACTTTCTTTGAGAGGATTTGGAATAGACCAAGACCAGAACTCTAATGGATTCTTTAAGTAACTTGTAATTGAGTTTCAACCCTCGGTATCTTTTACTAGCTTAATTTTCATTTTACTATTCAAGTTCATCAACTATGTAGGTCAATTTAGTTTGTTAGATACTAGAAATTCCAAACCATTTGCATGCTCGTCTACTAGCCAACCACTAGATGCAAGCTGCCAATTTCATATGACTGGCATTCTATCCATGACCTTGACATTAAATCTGCCTACTTTCTAGAATTCTAGTGCGCTAGTTCAAAAACCTGGTCTTTATTGCCCGAAGATGATGTCATCACTGGGCATGTGAAAGCTTCCTCATGCACAAGGTCTCAGTTTGGTAAAATATTATTCTTCATCATACATTGATTAGCTTCACAGGTGAGGTTTACGAACAAAGCATATTCAATTTTAACTTATTTTAGAGTTTTAATAATGCCATAACTCTTTGCTATGATATTACCATACTTGGTATGTGTTTTCAGTTGGTCTTGTTCTTCTTGATATTTTCTGTGATTTCTAAAGTGTTGTAGATGTTGGATGTGTTGAAAAGAGAAAGTACATATTTGATTTGGCCATACTTGTAAGTTGTAATGGGAATTTTATTTATGTGAATTAAATTTTGATTGTATAATCTTCATCTTGGTAATATTGAATTTGTTGATGGGAAGGAGATTGATTCTTCTGTGATTAAGGATAAAAACTCTAGATGCAGTCGAGGATAAATCTGTTAAGGAAGAGGAGACTAGGAGAAGGGAATTAGAGGAAAAACTAAAGAAGGCTGAAAACCTGGTGGAGGAATTGAGAGAAACTACCAAGCGTGAGGCTCAATGACACTCAAATGAGATCTCAAAGCACAAGATTACATTCATCAAGATTGTATCAAACCAGCGACAGCTTGAATCACAGATGAGGCAGGCTCTTAGGCAAGTTGAAGTAGCAAAACAAGAGCTTGATTCAATACTCGAGTAGAAGGAGCAGTATATTTTGACGACCTAAACGTTATCCTTGGAGCTTGTAAAAATGCGAAAGGATTTGAAAATTAAAGACCAAATTTTATCAGCTATGC